>JAVTVY010017989.1:0-75888 GCA_036873755.1 Hanleya hanleyi
GAGACGCGGACTGTAAGGGTTCAAATGGCGGACGAATCAGAGCACACAGAACCACATCAATATCCCATTTCGGTAACAGCTGGCGAGTACGACGAGACTGTAGCGCGAAAGCCCGAATGAGCGCAGAGATATTGTCATTTAGACTAATGTTGATGCCGGCAGAAAGACGTAAAACCCTAGCCAAAGCATAACGATATCCTTAAATGGTGCTGATTTGAAACTTCTTGTCGCGATGGAGGTGAAGAAAGAAGTCAGCTACTAAGGAAACAGAGGCAAAGTCGGGATTGGCATCACGTTCTCGGCACCAGAAAACGAAATAGGCCCAATTCGCTTGATAGCAGCGAAGAAGAAGACCGATCGGATGAAAAACCTCGTCTTTTTTTTTTTTTTTTTTTTTAATGTGAAGTCTGGCATCGAACCTAGACTATCAGCCGGAAAATGAACACCCCACATGACGATGTGGTGGGACTGCCACCAAACCAGAAGTGGAAGTAGAGACGTCAATACCAGCACTAATGGATTGAGGGAAAAACATCTGTAATAAGACCGAAGGCACTGCAGTGACCGAAGTAGAATGCGACCATAAAGACTAAGGTCCTGCGTAGAAATGACAAGTTGATGACCAAACAACCAAAATGCCCACGTCTAAAACTGGTCCAACAGTCTATACGGGACGAAGTACTTGAAGGAGAGAGACGAAAAACTGTCCCCAAAGTAACGACGAACCCACAGTAATACCCCCATAATACGACCACGGGAAGCGCAAGAAAAACTGGCCTATCTGACCAAAATCTTGACGGTATCAGCTACAAAGTGTCACACTCTGTAACCATATGGCTTACTTCAATTTGAAAGAAGAATGAGACTGTCACTTTTTCTCTGCTTGAACAACCGAGACGAAAAATGAACCTCCCGTGACCGAACCACCTGGGGCACCACCGCAAGTAAACCTCGATGTGAACGCTCCAAGATGGAGAACACAAAGCCAAGCTATAAAAGTGATACAAGGGCGATGTTGACTCCGAACGGAAGACTTGTCACACGAAATCGACGACCGACGATGGTGAATCGCAGGAGACACGCCGAAAAACGAGGATGAATTGGTATACAAAGATACGCATCTCGCAAAGCGATGGGGGTCAACCCAGCGATAAAGAAGACGCAACGCCGAATCGTTTTATTAGAAAAACACCGACATCGAGAGACGTGCAAGCGAACAACGCCAAGTCTCTATACAATGAAGAAAAAGATCCAGAAATGGCGACCGGAACTGTCGAACTTGACGACCCTGATAAGGAGGTATAAAAGAACGACGTGGTGAACAGCGTTATGGCGTACGGAAAGGACTACTAGATGGAAGGTGTCGATGCCGGAGTAAGAGGACCACGTGACGACGTAATGGAACGTCGACGAGGTGTAACAGCAACGACGTAATGCGAAACGCGAATGGCGTTGCTTGAGAAACGGCGTAGTGATTTTCCCAAAAACTTACCAATCAGTTCAATTTATCTGTACATATACGCTCCCGAAAGAGCCGGGTAAAACCTCTGAAGATAAATCTGAAAACTGTAGTCGAAACTGGAAAAAAAAAATTCAAAGTGGAGTCCGAAACAAAACAGCCGTATTATGCGAGACTTGTAATGAGATTTGAACGCATCTAGGAGGTGAACACATTCATTGTTCCCAGCGTTAATCGAGAACGTTACTCCATGGTAGTAACAACCCCGACAATCAACACAAAGAAACTTCCACGTGAAGTAGGAGGATCTTCAATAAAATTTAAAATTCCCCGAAGAGAGCCAATACATTTTGATGTCTCTCGCCGGTAGATGAACAATAAGGTCACAAATCTCACAAATTAACTTGACCAACCAAAACAATGTTCAATCTAGACTCGACCCCTTATTAGAGGTCCAAACTGGACATAACAACTCAAATGGAATAGATATAAATTATCATCCGGTTTTTTAAAAAGACAAGTCCAGCTTAGTCTCCGTGGCGCAGTCGGTCAGCGCGCCCGGTTGTCTTTACCTAAAAAAGATAAAGATGAAATAAATGCAGTAGAGCAAAGGATGTTTTGGACGAGGCTATCGAGGAGAAACAAACATTGCCAAGGCAGTCTGTGGATCTTCTTACCAGGCTGTAACCGGTAAACATACACGGAACTTACAAAGAACAAGAAGACCGCCTGATGGAACAGACTTATGCTGTCCCAGGCCGATGATTGAGAAACTTCAGGCCTGATCCCGCCCGACCACTGACAGGGTAATGATCAATAAATACCCCACGTGCTGTCGAACGAGAGCAATTCTATGATTTCTCGGAGAATAATCCCCAAGCTAATAATAATAAATTCTCAGAACAAAGAAATAAATTTACAGCTCAACCCAATTTGAATTGTACAACTAATTCAAAATAGCGATGGGAAAATTTGGTTGTGAAAATGAATACATCACAATGCAATATTTACCAACAGAAAAATGTGTTTCAAAGAATAGCACAATTTCTTAATAAACATCTCGTGATCTCTTTTGTTGTTCAACACAGCCTTGATTACACAAAGAGAGTAATAAGATAGCTCATTAATATGTAACAAAGAGCCCTAGTGTATAGCTTTTGGCTTGTAATGACGAAGACAAACGCAACAACAACAACAACACGTAAAGTCAAAGACAGAGAAAAAACTCTGCAAGTTCTCTCTTGATCACAATGATATCAAATAAACAGAATAACACTTGATAAAACAAGAGACTAAATTCTGATAGGAGCAACGAACAGCATGCATAGAAGAAAAACTCCCACAAATGGAAAAAGTCGGACACACAAGAACAACAACAACAACGAAAAATGACGGACAACACCCGTCTATCGACTTCCGATAGATCAGGGTCCTGAAGTAAATAGGACCTACGGGCTTGTGCATAATTTTTCCAAGCATCATTATCCCAAGACACACATTCATTACACGTGTTATTTCGATAGCAAATTTTGTCTTACAAACGAAACAACGCGTGTGGGCATCTAAGCGTGTCGAAACTCGCCCACACGAACGGCACGAATTTGAAGGAATGGGAACATAATACTCAGACATTATTCAAGAAAGAAAATGTTTCAAATATAAACAAATCTTTGAACAACAACAACTAGTCTTTGAACAACAACGACTAGCACTGTATTGCAAACTCCCTGACGTGCACCACTGGAGGTACAAACGAGAAAAGAGGAAGAGTATTCTGGGAGCTGGCTTATATATCCAGGCTGAGCTGGGAGAGCTCCCCTAAAGGGAGACTACTCCTCTGGGGGATAACTCCCCAGGGGAGTTAACTTTTGGTTTAAACTTTTGGTTGAAAAGTGAACTTCCTGTGATTGAATTATTAGGGGAATTACTGTAAGCCAAGTATGGGCACACTGGTCAAGTATTTATGAATATAGCACCCCTAATGAATGCCTCAACATGAAATCATAGAATATTTTCCAGCTTATTAGATAAGCTAATTAAATATTCATGGAATGCAACCATTCTGCATCAATCCCACCTCAGAACATCTCATAGAATATGTATGCCAAGTATGGGCACAATTGGTTGAGAAGTTTATCAATATAGCACCCGGCCCTTAATATTAATTACCTTCATATGAAATTCTAGTATTAAATATGAATGCAAATCTTTTTAAACATCCCCCTCCCAACATTCTGAATAAAGCATATGCCAATATACCACCCTTAACATTTGCCGTAACATTATTGGACACCGAAGTCGACGATATGGGTAATTGTATGGCATTAGCACTTTCTGTAAAAAGCATGTACATGACCCAGGCTTTCAACTTTCAACTAACTATGTGTCATTTGATAAAAAATGTCAATTCCATCTTTATCCAATTTCCTGACAACAAGGCTGGACTGTCTCACTCCTAGACATTCATAACTTTTTTTGTTAGATCTCCAGATTTTCAAAATAGGGTGTGTCAATTTAGCTGAAGCCTGGGTCAAATAATTGAATCACTCAATCTATGACATTTTGATTGATTAGTCCATGTAATAAATTTGATCACCAGCCGTTTACATTTTGTAATGACATTTTTCCCAAAACAAGCATTTTCATACAAATATTCATGGGGATGATTAGAGTATTTATAATAACTGGGCCTCCTCTAAAGTGGTGTGACAAGTAGGTCAAAGATCTTAGCTATGACCCAGAGTGGACTGTGATGATAGTTGTTCATTTCCTGTACAAACTGTATTAAACCCCTAGAACCTCTTACACTGTATTTCATGTACAACATAATGACAGAAGGTAAGTTGATTACAGGTGAGTATACCATCTGGTAAGTTAAATGCAGTGAGCTCTTTGATGTTAACTTATAGAATGAATTAGGCCTCCACTCTGGAGGTGCATGTATAGTCATTGCTAACACATTATATATTAAAGCTTTGAGTGGTGTTCTACGAGTTGCAGGGGAAACCTAACAGAATTACATACAGATAATTAATTTGTCATCTTCTAACGGAGACAAGTGCTGGCATCCACTGATTAACTTGGTATAATACAGGAGGAAGGCGTCAAGCATTTAAGCGAAAAGCATTTTGTAGATCAATATTTCGACATATAATTTATTCATGTCATCATCAGGAATGGTATTTTATATAGCACCCCTAATGAATCCTCAACATGGAATCATAGAATATTTTCCAGTTGATCAGATAAGTAAGCTAATTAAATATTCATGGAACGCAACTATTCTGCGTCAATCTCTCTCAGAACATCTCCTAGAATATGTATGCCAAGTATCATGGGCACAATTGGTTGAGAAGCTTATCAATATAGCACCCTTATCATTAATTACCTTCACATGAAATTCTAGTATTAAATATGAATGCAAATCTTTTTAAACATCCCCCTCCCAACATTCTGAATAAAGCATATGCCAAGATACCATTCTTAACATTTGCCTTAACATTATTGGACACAACGTCTCTTTCTGTACTTCGTAGTGGTGAGCTAAAAAGCATGTACATGGCCCAGGCTTTCAACTAAGCATTTGAAAATAAGGTGTCAATTCTATCTTTATCCAATTTCCTGACAACAGGGCTGGACTGTCTCACTCCTAGTCACTCATGACTTTTTTGTTAGATATCCAGATTATCAAAATAGGGTGTCGCAATTTAGCTGAAGCCTGAGTTAAATAATTGAATCACTCAATCTATAAATTTGATCACCAGCCGTTTACATTTTGTAATGATATTTTTCCCAAAACAAGCATTTTCATGGGGATTATTAGAGTATTGATAATAACTGGGCCTCCCCTAAAGTGGTGTGACAAGTAGGTCAATGATCTTAGCTATGACCTACAGTGGACAGTGACAGTTCATTTCCTGACATCCCCTAGTCTCTAGAACCTCTTACACTATATTTCATGTACAACATAATGACAAAAGTTAAGTTGATTACAGGTGAGTATACCATCTGATAGATGATAAAATGCAGTGAACTCTTTAAACCCAATTCAAACTGAAGGTCTGAACCCAATTCATACTAGTAGGTCTGAACCCAATTCATACTTGTTGGTCTGAACCCAATTCTAACTTGTAGATCTCAACCCAATTCATACTTGTAGATCTCAACCCAATTCATACTTTTAGGTCTCAACCCAATTCAAACTTGTATATCTGAACCCAATTCATACTTGTAGGTCTGAAGCAATTCATACTTGTAGGTCTGAACCCAATTCATACTTGCAGGTCTGAAACCAATTCATACTTGTGGGTCTGAACCCAATTCATACTTGTAGGTCTGAACCCGATTCATACTTGCAGGTCTGAACCTAATTCATACTTGTAGGTCTGAACCCAATTCATACTTGCAGGTCTGAACCCAATTCATACTTGCAGGTCTGAACCCAATTCATACTTGTAGGTCTGAACCCAATTCATACTTGTAGGTCTGAACCCAATTCATACTTGTAGGTCTGAACCCATTTCATACTTGTAGGTCTGAACCCAATTCATACTTGTAGGTCTGAACCCAATTCATACTTGTAGGTCTGAACCCAATTCATACTTGTAGGGCTCAACCCAATTCATACTTGCAGGTCTGAACACAATTCATACTTAAGGTCTGAACTGAATTCAAGCTTGTAGGTCTGAACCCAATTCATACTTGTAGGTCTCAACCTAATTCATACTTGCAGGTCTGCATCCAATTCATACTTGTAGGTCTGAATCCAATTCAAACTAACTCTGCAAGTCTGTACCCATTTCAAACTTGGGGGTCTGAACCCATTCATACATGTAGGTCTGAACCCAATATATATTCGTAGGTCTGAACCCAGTTCATACTTATAGGTCTGAACCCAAAAACCCAATTCAAACTTGTAGGACTGAACCCAATTCATACTTGTCATGCTTGTAGGTCTGAACCCAAAAGAGGAAGCCTTGATAAAGAAGGCAGTAGCGGCCAAATCCAATGCCTACTGTCCATACAGTAACTTCAGGGTGGGAGCAGCCATACTCTGTGAGAAAGATGAGGCTATATACACTGGTATGCTAATGTAAATTATCTAATTGTCATATAGATGGGCATGCTATATACGGTAATTGCTTTAAATAATTTTGTATAACATAGAAATGCAGTCTGAAATATCATTTGTTGCCAGTTGCTATGTACGGTAGGTGCTATATACCATAAACATTCTAATTATCATGTTACAATTATTCTAACAAGATCCCAAGGGGCTTCAATATACGCCCGTATATCTGGAATTACATTGGTCCAAATTTCAAGTTTGTTTAATAGCCTTGATTCCAATTGGTAGCGAGCAATCCAGAGCAAGGTCTACAATTTTGTGCTTCTGAGAATGTAACATATATCACATCTTATATTGAATCATAAACTAAAATGAGCTTAACTCTTGGTAACTAGTTGACCTTGAAGCAAGAGCGGAGAGCACACATATCCCACACTGAAATCGACAATAGTCAAACACAAGAAAATAGTAGTTTTCTTGCAAATGGATTTCTTTCAGACGAGAAAATTTTTAATGACGGAAGAAGAAACTGATGAAGTAAACCTTTGTTCTTGAGTTAATAAACGGCTATGAAATTCATAAAGGACCCCTCTCCCCATTAAATTAGTAAATGTGTGGTATTTATTTCACAACAGTTTAACTAAATGTAGCGGTTTCAAAAACTCCACAGGACAAATACCATATATATGTAGTGGCAAGAACTCTGAATATTCCAACCTAACACATATAGTCAGCTAAACTTGATTCAGTTTTGGGGGACTGTGACCTTGACCGTTGACAAATTGATGTATGGCTATTCTTTGCCATGCGAGTAAGGTATACTCAAAGTTTGGTACCAATCCATACCTCGAAACTAGAGTTATCGCATGGAAAACAAATGTTAATCGATGAATGGACAGAGTGCAACATGGCATTACATGACCTCGTCTTCGACAGGCATATGAAAATGTGACTTTTA
The DNA here is from genome assembly GCA_036873755.1 of Hanleya hanleyi. NCBI lineage: Eukaryota > Metazoa > Mollusca > Polyplacophora > Lepidopleurida > Hanleyidae > Hanleya > Hanleya hanleyi. The sequence goes on from JAVTVY010017989.1 coordinate 7,486, forward strand.
ATGATTTCCTGATTTTGGGGTAACAGTGACCTTGACCTTTGACCGTGACCTAAATTTTGGTACATGACACATCGTCTTCCCTCAATGTATCAACGGACACCAAAAAAGTCATGATTTTTATGAATTTCATGATTTTGGGGGTCAGTGACCTGGACGTTCGGCCTTGACCTACATTTTGGTACCTGACACATCATGTCCCCTAATGTATCCAGACACAAAAAAAGTAAATTTCAAAGATTTCTTGATTCTGGAGTCACAGTGACCGTGCCTATTGACCTTGACTTAAATTTTGGTACATGATAAACCGTCTCCCCGTAATTTCTCAATGGACACAAAAAACCATGATTTTTAACAATTTCACGATTTTGGGGTCACAGTGACCTTGACCTTCGACCTTGACCTACATTTTGGTATGTGACACATCGTGTCCCCCTAATGTATCTACCGACACAAAAGAAATGCTGTTTTTCTAATTTCCTGATTTTGAGATCACAGTGACCTTTGACCTTGACCTAATTTTTGGTATGTGACACTTCATTTCCCCCTATTGAATCCACTCACAAAAAATTGCTAATGTTTAATGATTTCCTGATTTTTAGGTCGCACTGACTTTTGACCTTGATTCTGGGGTCACAGTGATCTTAACTATTGACCCGGATCTAAATGTTGATACATGACAAAACGGCTACCCGTAATTTCTCAATGGACTCAAAAAATCATGATTTTTAACAATTTCACGACTTTGAGGTCACAGTGACCTTGCCCTTTGACCTTGACCTACATTTTGATATGTGACACATCGTGTCTCCCTAATATATCTACTGACACAAAGAAATGTTATTTTTAATAATTTCCTGATACAGTGACCTTTGACCGTCGACCTTGACCTATATTTTGGTATGTGGCACTTCATTTCCCCCTACTGAATCCACTCACAAAAAATTAGAAATTTTTAATGATTTCCTGATTTTTCGGTCACACTGACCTTTGACCTCTGACCTCGACCTACATTTGGTATGCAACATATCGTTCCCCCTAGGGCATCCACTCACCAAAAATTAGAACTGTAGATAGAAAACTGTCAACGATCGATGATTTCCTGATTTTAGGCAACAGTGACCTTTGACCTCTGACCGCGACCTCAATTTTGGTACGCGACACATCGTCTCCACCTAGCATATCCACTCACAAAAAATTGCAACTGTGGATAGAAAACGTTCACAGATATAGACCGGACACGACGGACGGACAGACGGACGGAAACCGCCATCACATAATACGTCCGCCTTTTGGTGGCTGTGAAAAATACCTATGGTCGACTGTGAAAAACCTTGGTACCTCACAATGGTGAAAGATGATCATGGTTGACCATGTTTCTATTATGATGTCAGCAATGTATGGCCATGGTTGACCATGTTTCTATCATGGTGACAGGAATGTTTGGCCATGGTTCTATCATGGTGTCAGGAATGTATGACCATGGTTGACCATGTTTCTATCATGGTGTCAGGAATGTATGGCCATGGTTGATCATGTTTCTATCATGGTGTCAGGAATGTATGACCATGTTTCTATCATGGTGTCAGGAATGTATGACCATGTTTCTATCATGGTGTCAGGAATGTATGGCCATGGTTGACCATGTTTCTATCATGGTGTCAGGAATGTATGACCATGGTTGACCATGTTTCTATCATGGTGTCAGGAATGTATGACCATGGTTGACCATGTTTCTATCATGGTGTCAGGAATGTATGATCATGGATGACCATGTTTCTATCATGGTGTCAGGAATGTATGACCATTGTTGACCATGTTTCTATCATGGTGTCAGGAATGTATGACCATGGATGACCATGTTTCTATCATGGTGTCAGGAATGTATGACCATGGTTGACCATGTTCCTATCGTGGTGTCAGAAATGTATGACCATGGTTGACCATGTTTCTATCATGGTGTCAGGAATGTATGACCATGTTGTTGTTGTTGCTATTTTCGTCGATAGTGAATCCCCGTTAAACCATTCTAGCAAACAAAAATGTCTTTTGGCTTATGTTTGAGAATGCCCCAAAAATATTAATTATTAATTTATGTGATTAAAATTCGAGATAATGTACCTCCGGGGCGTTTAGTTCGAAATAACCAGTTCCGGAGTGGTCGGCGTTACTATATTTCCAGCACCGTGCGATCTCCCTACAGAGTGGTGTTTCCCAAAATAGACTTGGCCTGTATGCAGCTTTGCTGTTAAGTAGGTCAGAGAATGCTGATTCCCGGCAGCTCTGTTTGCAGTCTGAGTAGCTGAGGGCGTGTAGTTCTCGTCTGTGCCGTGAATGTAACGAAAAGCAGTACGTTACCTCGTGTTCTTTGGCGACAGCTTTCAAAGCGAAGTTTCTTTGAGTTCATTGTTGACAATGTCAGACGTATTTATAGTTTAGAGTCAACTATGTCAAGTTTTTGACAAAATGACTGACCTCAAGTACTTTGAAACTGGAGTCAAAGACAAAATCAAATTTTCATGGCTGGAAGATAAATTTAGCAGTGGCGACAATGAAATAGGCCTGGCATGTGAAACGATCAACTGAAATAGGTGACCACTGGAAAGAGTGACTTGAAAAATCATGATTCTAAAAGTGCAAAAAACCTGAAAACTCAAAAACTTCTCAAATCTAATGCGACTTTACCCTGTTTGTTTGCTTCCTGACAATCTGATGTTGAGTGCACTGAGCCAAATTCATTTGCTTCCAGTAGTGTGGCATCTACTTCATGCTTGCTTTGATGGAGCATTTTTTGTCCAGTATTTGAATTATGTACTGGAAAGATTTGGTTACAAGGAAAAAATCAATATAAAATAAGTTCCTTGAATTTAGAAGACAATCTGCAGTTTTATTTCTCAGAAATCGCTGAGATGGCTTCTCCAGTCATCGAGGACCCGAGAGCTTCCAGGGGCCCTGGACCCCGGCCTAAAGTGCTAGGATAGTATTTTTCCAGATTTTTTACAAAGATCCACTTCAATCTCTGAATCATGGTGTCAGGAATGTATGACCATGGTTGACCATGTTTCTATCATGGTGACAGGAATGTATGACCACGGTTGGCCATGGTTCAATCATGGTGTTAGGAATGTATGACCATGGTTGACCATGTTTCTGTCATGGTGTCAGGAATGTGTGAATATGGTTGACCATGGTTCAATCATGGTGTCAGGAATGTATGACCATGGTTGACCATGTTTCTATCATGGTGACAGGAATGTATGACCATGGTTGACCATTGTTCAATCATGGTGTCAGGAATGTATGATCATGGTTGACCATGTTTCTATCATGGTGTCAGGAATGTATGACCATGGTTCAATCGTGGTGTCAGGAATGTATGACCATGGTTGGCCATGGTTCAATCATGGTGTCAGGAATGTATGACCATGGTTGACCATGGTTCAATTACGGTGTCAGGAATGTGTGAATATGGTTGACCATGGTTCAATTACGGTGTCAGGAATGTGTGAATATGGTTGACCATAGTTCAATCATGGTGTCAGGAATGTATGACCATGGTTGACCATGTTTCTGTCATGGTGTCAGGAATTTGTGAATATGGTTGACCATGGTTCAATCATGGTGTCAGGAATGTATGACCGATGAATGGATGGATACACTGACACACGGACGGACAGACAGTCGGAATCCAGTATACCCTCAACTATGTACAGGGGTATAAAAAGTGACCAGGTATCCACATATCTACAGGGGGAAAAAAAACATGTACAGTTGTGATCTTATTGCCCTGGCCTGAAACTAAGTGTCGGACAGGTCTTTTGTCCATTTGTCCTCTGTTTATCTGTTGCCCCATATCCTGTCAAGCAGTTGATGTTAACGTGAAACAAACAATTATTTTAAAAAAATATTCACAATATTATTCACAATTCAACCCCTGTTTTATATATTTTTAAGAAAAAAAATATAATTTTTTTAAATGTTACACATGGCCCATGGGATGAAAGAAATAACTACAACCGGCTAGAGTTACTGAGCTGTATCACGATGGGATGGGATTTTCGGCTAAGCCTCGGCTAAATATCGGAGCCAGTTCATCTCAAATTCCCCACAGTATCTCTATCATGTCTATGTAATTTGTGCATTTTTATTCTGAAATTCGAAGGAAATCTATTCAGAATCAAAACAAACCTCCAATACCTCACATGTTATTTTCATAGTGCCTAGTCACAATGTTACAACATTGCAAGCCCAACGTCATTGTGCTTTGAAAAAAACAAAAAAAAACACCACGTGAGGTATTGGAGATTTTCTTTGATCCTGAACAGATTTCCTTCAAATTTCAGAATAAAAATGCACAAATTACATACAGATACTGTGGAGAATTTCACTTCTCTAAGAAAAACTGGCTCCGATAGCCGAAAATCACATCCCATCATAATGTGAGATAGAAACTCCCCTGACGAATCTCCGTTGGTAATGCATTAGCGTCAATGCAACAACAACAACAACAACAACGATGATGTTTGCGTTGATTTATTGGGTTGGCCATACCTTTCGCTATCTTCCATGAAGTATATTTTAGAGGACTTATTATGCGAGACACCGCTTGTACTGGCCGACGACCACAGTTCATTTTACAACTGAAAACTCAACTGCATCATCGGATGTGTTGGCAGGAAGCACAAACACATGGGCACTACTTTCGTTTTTGACTACTTTCGTTTTTGACAGAATCTCACAGGTTCCTACAATTCTGTTACAAGACAAAGTACAAGTTGCCCTTTTCCGATAAAACAGGCGTTTATTATAGTTCAAATCCATTCTGAGAACTTTTAGACGAAATAAGTCGATTTTCACAGTTTTAATGTCAGACTATTTTTTCTCAACAGCGTAGGGATACGACAATTAGTCTGGCAATACCGTACTACTGAATATGCAGAGGAATATAGACTTCTAGACCAAACCAATGACCAGTCATTCACTACACTGAACCAATGGCTGAAATACAACTTTACTATGGAGCTCTTGATTGGCTACAAGCTAGTAAGAGTATGTAAATCAGTATAAAAGTAGGGCTAATGTATGCATACTTGTAGATCCGTTTTTAGGAGACTGGAAAATGGTAGAAAAATAAAAAAAATTGTAAAAAAATAATTAACGACCGGTTAGACCTGAAAGTCTCAAAGGCACAAGTAAAAAATAAAAGGATCATAACCTGTAAGTTTCATGAACTTGCTAGAAATAGTTATCGAGATACGGCTCGGACAGACGGACAGACACATCCCCAGGGCCACAACAATACTCCTGAGCCCGTGGGGCTGAGGAGTAAAAACAGTATCTCCTCTTACATCAACTATATCCCTCCTGCTCACTCACGAGGTGGAACGCTGTATATATCTAACATAGGGCAGAAATTCAAACTCACAATTTTGTTGATAGTGTTGAATCTATAATAAATCAGTGAAATGGTATCAGGAATTCTATCAGGTTCATGTTGTAAACTATGAAATCAGAAAGACTTCGATGAAAATCCCAAGTTTCATAGCTTAAAGAAATAGTCGGTTTCACCTCTGAAGCAAGCAGACAATCAGGATGTGAAAAAGATTTTTTCCCCTAGCCATGCTGTCATAACCCATGTTGGAATTCTAGTTATTTTGAATCAATGAGGTGCCAATCCTTGGTAGAGTACTCCAAAATAGATTCCATGGATTTATCATGAACCATCAATAAAGTATAGCCTGCCCAAAATCTTGAGGATGTGAGTTTGTTACTTTTGAGGTACCTACCCCAGGCTACAGGAATACTGAAGTTGGTTGTCCCAAGCCAATTTCAAATTCCAGAGGAAAGTAAATAAGTGTTAATTTCGAGCCCTACTACATGATCACAACACTCAAAGATAATGTAATATAAATATTGTTTTTTATCTTTCAGGTTCAAATGTAGAGAATGCCTCCTATGGCCTATCTGTGTGTGCAGAGAGAGTTGCCATAATGAATGCAGTATCTGCAGGTCATAGGTCATTCAAGGCCATAGCTATAGCATGGTGAGTATAGGTCATAGGTCATTCAAGGTCATAGCTATAGCATGGTAAGTAGAGGTCATTCAATGCCATAGTTAAATGATGGGAATTACAGGTAATAGGTCATTCAAGGTCATAGCTATAGCATGGTAAGTATAGGCCATTTAATGGCAAAGCTATGTCATGGTAAGAACGGATCATAGGTCATTCAAGACCATAGCTATAGCATGGTAAGTATAGATCATAGGTCATTCAAGGCCATAGCTATAGCATGGTAAATACAGGTCATAGGTCATTCAAGGCCATAGCTATGGCACGGTAAGTATAGGTCATTCAAGGTCATAACTATAGCAGGGTAAGTACAGGTCGTAGGTCATTCAAGGCCATAGCTATGGCATGTAAGTACAGGTCGTAGGTCATTCAAGGGCATAGGTATAGTATGGTAAGAACAGATCTTAGTCATTCAAGGGCATAGCTATTACATGATAAGTACAGGTCATAGGTCATTCAAGGCTATAGCTATGGCATGGTAAGAACAGAACATAGATCATTCAAGGCCATAGCTATAGCATGGTAAGTACAGATCGTTGGTCATTCAAGGTCATAGCTATAGCATGGTAAGTACAGGTCATAGGTCATTCAAGGCCATAGCTATAGCATGGTAAGTACAGGTCATAGGTCATTCAAGGCCATAGCTATAGCATGGTAAGTACAGGTCATAGGTCGTTCAAGGCCATAGCTATAGCATGGTAAGTACAGGTCATAGGTCATTCTAGGCCATAGCTATAGCATGATAAGTGCAGGTCATAGTTATAGCATGGTAAGTACAGATCATAGGTCATTCAAGGCCATAGCTATAGCATGGTATGTACAGGTCATAGGTCATTCAAGGCCATAGCTATAGCATGGTAAGTACAGGTCATAGGTCATTCAAGGCTATAGCTATAGCATGGTAAGTACAGATCATAGGTCATTCAAGGCCATAGCTACAGCATGGTAAGTAGAGGTCATAGGTCATTCAAGGCCATAGCTATAGCACGGTAAATACAGATCATAGGCCATTCAAGGCGATAGCTATAGCACGGTAAGTACAGATCATAGGTCATTCCAGGCCATACCTATAGCATGGTAAGTACAGGTCATAGGTCATTCAAGGCCATAGCTATAGCATGGTAAGTACAGGTCATAGATCATTCAAGGCCATAGCTATAGCATGGTAAGTACAGATCATAGGTCATTCAAGGCCATAGCCATAGCATGGTAAGTACAGGTCATAGGTCATTCAAGGCTATAGCTATAGCATGGTAAGTACAGGTCATAGGTCATTCAAGGCCATAGCTATAGCATGGTAAGTACAGATCATAGGTCATTCAAGGCCATAGCTATAGCATGGTAAGTACAGGTCATAGGTCATTCAAGGCCATAGCCATAGCATGGTAAGTACAGGTCATAGGTCATTCAAGGCCATAGCTATAGTATGGTAAGTACAGGTCATAGGTCATTCAAGGCCATAGCTATAGCATGGTAAGTACAGGTCATAGGTCATTCAAGGCCATAGCTATAGCATGGTAAGTACAGGTCATAGGTCATTCAAGGCCATAGCCATAGCATGGTAAATATAGGTTGCATGTCATGGAGAGTATATCTCCATAGCTGCAGAAAGTTTACAAGTAATACAATCAACAGTATTTCACTGACGACATACATTCACATCTCAAAAGTGTTACTGGCTGGAGCAGTTAACAAATACTGTTCAATATCATTTGCTTGAAAGAAATTCAATGTACAACTAGTTAGCTATTATATACGTATATACACAACAGAATTACACATTCTGTGGGAATTCAATCTGACATTCTCAATTCTTCGATCCATTATTTTTCAGTGACATTATTGGTGAGTTCAAGGGTCCATGTGGAGCATGCAGGCAGTTCGTGGCAGAGGTAGGAACAAACAATATATCACCGTCAAACATTCTCCTGGTATCAGCTCTGTCCCTCCTACTGTCAGAGAACATTCTCCTGGTATCAGCTCTGTCCCTCCTACTGTCAGAGAACATTCTCCTGGTATCGGCTCTGTCCCTCCTACTGTCAGAGAACATTCTCCTGGTATCGGCTCTGTCCCTCCTACTGTCAGAGAACATTCACCTGGTATCGGCTCTGTCCCTCCTACTGTCAGAGAACATTCTCCTGGTATCGGCTCTGTCCCTCCTACTGTCAGAGAACATTCTCCTGGTATCGGCTCTGTCCCTCCTACTGTCAGAGAACATTCTCCTGGTATCGGCTCTGTCCCTCCTACTGTCAGAGAACAGTCCCCTGGTATCGGCTCTGTCCGTCCTACTGTCAGAGAACAGTCTCCTGGTATCAGCTCTGTCCCTCCTACTGTCAGAGAACATTCTCCTGGTATCAGCTCTGCCCCTCCTACTGTCAGAGAACATTCTCCTGGTATCGGCTCTGTCCCTCCTACTGTCAGAGAACATTCTCCTGGTATCGGCTCTGTCCCTCCTACTGTCAGAGAACATTCTCCTGGTATCGGCTCTGTCCCTCCTACTGTCAGAGAACAGTCCCCTGGTATCGGCTCTGTCCCTCCTACTGTCAGAGAACATTCTCCTGGTATCGGCTCTGTCCCTCCTACTGTCAGAGAACATTCTCCTGGTATCGGCTCTGTCCCTCCTACTGTCAGAGAACATTCTCCTGGTATCGGCTCTGTCCCTCCTACTGTCAGAGAACATTCTCCTGGTATCAGAGAACAGTCTCCTGGTATCAGCTCTGTCCTCCTACTGTCAGAGAACATTCTCCTGGTATCAGCTCTGTCCCTCCTACTGTCAGAGAACATTCTCCTGGTATCGGCTCTGTCCCTCCTACTGTCAGAGAACATTCTCCTGGTATCAGCTCTGTCCCTCCTACTGTCAGAGAACATTCTCCTGGTATCGGCTCTGTCCCTCCTATTGTCAGAGAACATTCTCCTGGTATCAGTCAGAGAACATTCTCCTGGTATCGGCTCTGTCCCTCCTACTGTCAGAGAACAGTCTCCTGGTATCAGGTCTGTCCCTCCTACTGTCAGAGAACAGTCTCCTGGTATCAGCTCTGTCCCTCCTACTGTCAGAGAACATTCTCCTGGTATCGGCTCTGTCCCTCCTACTGTCAGAGAACAGTCTCCTGGTATCAGCTCTGTCCCTCCTACTGTCAGAGAACATTCTCCTGGTATCGGCTCTGTCCCTCCTACTGTCAGAGAACATTCTCCTGGTATCAGCTCTGTCCCTCCTACTGTCAGAGAACAGTCTCCTGGTATCAGCTCTGTCCCTCCTACTGTCAGAGAACATTCTCCTGGTATCGGCTCTGTCCCTCCTACTGTCAGAGAACAGTCTCCTGGTATCAGCTCTGTCCCTCCTACTGTCAGAGAACATTCTCCTGGTATCAGCTCTGTCCCTCCTACTGTCAGAGAACAGTCCCCTGGTATCAGCTCTGTCCCTCCTACTGTCAGAGAACATTCCCTGGTATCAGCTCTGTCCCTCCTACTGTCAGAGAACATTCTCCTGGTATCGGCTCTGTCCCTCCTACTGTCAGAGAACATTCTCCTGGTATCAGCTCTGTCCCTCCTACTGTCAGAGAACATTCTCCTGGTATCAGCACTGTCCCTCCTACTGTCAGAGAACAGTCCCCTGGTATCAGCTCTGTCCCTCCTACTGTCAGAGAACATTCTCCTGGTATCGGCTCTGTCCCTCCTACTGTCAGAGAACATTCTCCTGGTATCAGCTCTGTCCCTCCTACTGTCAGAGAACAGTCCCCTGGTATCAGATCTGTCCCTCCTACTGTCAGAGAACATTCTCCTGGTATCAGCTCTGTCCCTCCTACTGTCAGAGAACAGTCCCCTGGTATCAGCTCTGTCCCTCCTACTGTCAGAGAACATTCTCCTGGTATCGGCTCTGTCCCTCCTACTGTCAGAGAACATTCTCCTGGTATCAGCTCTGTCCCTCCTACTGTCACAGAACAGTCCCCTGGTATCGGCTCTGTCCCTCCTACTGTCAGAGAACATTCTCCTGGTATCGGCTCTGTCCCTCCTACTGTCAGAGAACATTCTCCTGGTATCAGCACTGTCCCTCCTACTGTCAGAGAACAGTCCCCTGGTATCAGCTCTGTCCCTCCTACTGTCAGAGAACATTCTCCTGGTATCGGCTCTGTCCCTCCTACTGTCAGAGAACATTCTCCTGGTATCAGCTCTGTCCCTCCTACTGTCAGAGAACAGTCCCCTGGTATCAGATCTGTCCCTCCTACTGTCAGAGAACATTCTCCTTGTATCAGCTCTGTCCCTCCTACTGTCAGAGAACAGTCCCCTGGTATCAGCTCTGTCCTTCCTACTGTCAGAGAACATTCTCCTGGTATCGGCTCTGTCCCTCCTACTGTCAGAGAACATTCTCCTGGTATCAGCTCTGTCCCTCCTACTGTCAGAGAACATTCTCCTGGTATCAGCTCTGTCCCTCCTACTGTCAGAGAACATTCTCCTGGTATCGGCTCTGTCCCTCCTACTGTCAGAGAACAGTCTCCTGGTATCAGCTCTGTCCCTCCTACTGTCAGAGAACATTCTCCTGGTATCAGCTCTGTCCCTCCTACTGTCAGAGAACAGTCTCCTGGTATCAGCTCTGTCCCTCCTACTGTCAGAGAACATTCCCCTGGTATCAGCTCTGTCCCTCCTACTGTCAGAGAACATTCTCCTGGTATCGGCTCTGTCCCTCCTACTGTCAGAGAACATTCTCCTGGTATCAGCTCTGTCCCTCCTACTGTCAGAGAACATTCTCCTGGTATCGGCTCTGTCCTCCTACTGTCAGAGAACATTCTCTGGTATCAGCTCTGTCCCTCCTACTGTCAGAGAACACATTCTCCTGAGTAGCTCGGCTCTGTCCCTCCTACTGTCCAGAGAACATTCTCCTGGTATCAGCTCTGTCCCTCCTACTGTCAGAGAACAGTCCCTGGTATCAGCTCTGTCCCTCCTACTGTCAGAGAACATTCTCCTGGTATCAGCTCTGTCCACTCCTACTGTCCAGAACAGCCCCTGGTATCAGCTCTGTCCCTCCTACTGTCAGAGAACATTCTCTGGTATCACCTCTGTCCCTCCTACTGTCAGAGAACATTCTCCTGGTATCAGCTCTGTCCCTCCTACTGTCAGAGAACAGTCCCTGGTATCAGCTCTGTCCCTCCTACTGTCAGAGAACATTCTCCTGGTATCGGCTCTGTCCCTCCTACTGTCAGAACATTCTCCTGGTATCGGCTCTGTCCCTCCTACTGTCAGAGAAACATTCTCCTGGTATCGGCTCTGTCCCTCCTACTGTCGAGGGAACATTCTCCTGGTATCGGCTCTGTCCCTCCTACTGTCAGAGAACATTCTCCTGGTATCGGCTCTGTCCCTCCTACTGTCAGAGAACATTCTCCTGGTATCGGCTCTGTCCCTCCTACTATCAGAGAACAGTCTCCTGGTATCAGCTCTGTCCCTCCTACTGTCAGAGAACATTCTCCTGGTATCAGCTCTGTCCCTCCTACTGTCAGAGAACATTCTCCTGGTATCGGCTCTGTCCCTCCTACTGTCAGAGAACATTCTCCTGGTATCAGCTCTGTCCCTCCTACTGTCAGAGAACATTCTCCTGGTATCGGCTCTGTCCCTCCTACTGTCAGAGAACATTCTCCTGGTATCGGCTCTGTCCCTCCTACTGTCAGAGAACATTCTCCTGGTATCGGCTCTGTCCCTCCTACTGTCAGAGAACAGTCTCCTGGTATCAGGTCTGTCCCTCCTACTGTCAGAGAACAGTCTCCTGGTATCAGGCTCTGTCCCTCCTACTGTCAGAGAACATTCTCCTGGTATCGGCTCTGTCCCTCCTACTGTCAGAGAACAGTCTCCTGGTATCAGCTCTGTCCCTCCTACTGTCAGAGAACATTCTCCTGGTATCAGCTCTGTCCCTCCTACTGTCAGAGAACATTCTCCTGGTATCGGCTCTGTCCCTCCTACTGTCAGAGAACATTCTCCTGGTATCAGCTCTGTCCCTCCTACTGTCAGAGAACATTCTCCTGGTATCGGCTCTGTCCCTCCTACTGTCAGAGAACATTCTCCTGGTATCGGCTCTGTCCCTCCTACTGTCAGAGAACATTCTCCTGGTATCGGCTCTGTCCCTCCTACTGTCAGAGAACAGTCTCCTGGTATCAGGTCTGTCCCTCCTACTGTCAGAGAACAGTCTCCTGGTATCAGTTCTGTCCCTCCTACTGTCAGAGAACATTCTCCTGGTATCGGCTCTGTCCCTCCTACTGTCAGAGAACAGTCTCCTGGTATCAGCTCTGTCCCTCCTACTGTCAGAGAACATTCTCCTGGTATCGGCTCTGTCCCTCCTACTGTCAGAGAACATTCTCCTGGTATCAGCTCTGTCCCTCCTACTGTCAGAGAACAGTCTCCTGGTATCAGCTCTGTCCCTCCTACTGTCAGAGAACATTCTCCTGGTATCGGCTCTGTCCCTCCTACTGTCAGAGAACAGTCTCCTGGTATCAGCTCTGTCCCTCCTACTGTCAGAGAACATTCTCCTGGTATCAGCTCTGTCCCTCCTACTGTCAGAGAACAGTCCCCTGGTATCAGCTCTGTCCCTCCTACTGTCAGAGAACATTCCTCTGGTATCAGCTCTGTCCCTCCTACTGTCAGAGAACATTCTCCTGGTATCGGCTCTGTCCCTCCTACTGTCAGAGAACATTCTCCTGGTATCAGCTCTGTCCCTCCTACTGTCAGAGAACATTCTCCTGGTATCAGCACTGTCCCTCCTACTGTCAGAGAACAGTCCCCTGGTATCAGCTCTGTCCCTCCTACTGTCAGAGAACATTCTCCTGGTATCGGCTCTGTCCCTCCTACTGTCAGAGAACATTCTCCTGGTATCAGCTCTGTCCCTCCTACTGTCAGAGAACAGTCCCCTGGTATCAGCTCTGTCCCTCCTACTGTCAGAGAACATTCTCCTGGTATCGGCTCTGTCCCTCCTACTGTCAGAGAACATTCTCCTGGTATCAGCTCTGTCCCTCCTACTGTCACAGAACAGTCCCCTGGTATCGGCTCTGTCCCTCCTACTGTCAGAGAACATTCTCCTGGTATCGGCTCTGTCCCTCCTACTGTCAGAGAACATTCTCCTGGTATCAGCACTGTCCCTCCTACTGTCAGAGAACAGTCCCCTGGTATCAGCTCTGTCCCTCCTACTGTCAGAGAACATTCTCCTGGTATCGGCTCTGTCCCTCCTACTGTCAGAGAACATTCTCCTGGTATCAGCTCTGTCCCTCCTACTGTCAGAGAACAGTCCCCTGGTATCAGATCTGTCCCTCCTACTGTCAGAGAACATTCTCCTTGTATCAGCTCTGTCCCTCCTACTGTCAGAGGTATCGGCTCTGTCCTCTACTGTCAGAGAACATTCTCCTGGTATCAGCTCTGTCCCTCCTACTGTCAGAGAACATTCTCCTGGTATCGGCTCTGTCCCTCCTACTGTCAGAGAACATTCTCCTGGTATCAGCTCTGTCCCTCCTACTGTCAGAGAACAGTCCCCTGGTATCAGCTCTGTCCCTCCTACTGTCAGAGAACATTCTCCTGGTATCAGCTCTGTCCCTCCTACTGTCAGAGAACATTCTCCTGGTATCGGCTCTGTCCCTCCTACTGTCAGAGAACAGTCCCCTGGTATCGGCTCTGTCCCTCCTACTGTCAGAGAACATTCTCCTGGTATCGGCTCTGTGCCTCCTACTGTCAGAGAACATTCTCCTGGTATCTGCTCTGTCCCTCCTACTGTCAGAGAACATTCTCCTGGTATCAGCTCTGTCCCTCCTACTGTCAGAGAACATTCTCCTGGTATCAGCTCTGTCCCTCCTACTGTCAGAGAACAGTCTCCTGGTATCAGCTCTGTCCCTCCTACTGTCAGAGAACATTCTCCTGGTATCGGCTCTGTCCCTCCTACTGTCAGAGAACATTCTCCTGGTATCAGCTCTGTCCCTCCTACTGTCAGAGAACATTCTCCTGGTATCGGCTCTGTCCCTCCTACTGTCAGAGAACATTCTCCTGGTATCGGCTCTGTGCCTCCTACTGTCAGAGAACATTCTCCTGGTATCTGCTCTGTCCCTCCTACTGTCAGAGAACATTCTCCTGGTATCAGCTCTGTCCCTCCTACTGTCAGAGAACATTCTCCTGGTATCAGCTCTGTCCCTCCTACTGTCAGAGAACAGTCTCCTGGTATCAGCTCTGTCCCTCCTACTGTCAGAGAACATTCTCCTGGTATCGGCTCTGTCCCTCCTACTGTCAGAGAACATTCTCCTGGTATCAGCTCTGTCCCTCCTACTGTCAGAGAACATTCTCCTGGTATCGGCTCTGTCCCTCCTACTGTCAGAGAACATTCTCCTGGTATCGGCTCTGTCCCTCCTACTGTCAGAGAACATTCTCCTGGTATCAGCTCTGTCCCTCCTACTGTCAGAGAACATTCTCCTGGTATCAGCTCTGTCCCTCCTACTGTCAGAGAACAGTCCCCTGGTATCAGCTCTGTCCCTCCTACTGTCAGAGAACATTCTCCTGGTATCGGCTCTGTCCCTCCTACTGTCAGAGAACATTCTCCTGGTATCAGCTCTGTCCCTCCTACTGTCAGAGAACAGTCCCCTGGTATCAGCTCTGTCCCTCCTACTGTCAGAGAACATTCCCCTGGTATCAGCTCTGTCCCTCCTACTGTCAGAGAACATTCTCCTGGTATCGGCTCTGTCCCTCCTACTGTCAGAGAACATTCTCCTGGTATCAGCTCTGTCCCTCCTACTGTCAGAGAACAGTCTCCTGGTATCAGCTCTGTCCCTCCTACTGTCAGAGAACATTCTCCTGGTATCGGCTCTGTCCCTCCTACTGTCAGAGAACAGTCTCCTGGTATCAGCTCTGTCCCTCCTACTGTCAGAGAACATTCTCCTGGTATCAGCTCTGTCCCTCCTACTGTCAGAGAACATTCTCCTGGTATCGGCTCTGTCCCTCCTACTGTCAGAGAACATTCTCCTGGTATCGGCTCTGTCCCTCCTACTGTCAGAGAACAGTCCCCTGGTATCGCTCTGTCCTCCTACTGTCAGAACATTCTCCTGGCATCAGCTTTGTCCTCCTACTGTCAGAGAACAGTCTCCTGGTATCAGCTCTGTCCCTCCTACTGTCAGAGAACATTCTCCTGGTATCAGCTCTGTCCCTCCTACTGTCAGAGAACATCTCCTGGTATCAGCTCTGTCCCTCCTACTGTCAGAGAACATTCTCCTGGTATCAGCTCTGTCCCTCCTACTGTCAGAGAACAGTCCCCTGGTATCAGCTCTGTCCCTCCTACTGTCAGAGAACATTCTCCTGGTATCAGCTCTGTCCCTCCTACTGTCAGAGAACATTCTCCTGGTATCAGCTCTGTCCCTCCTACTGTCAGAGAACAGTCCCCTGGTATCAGCTCTGTCCCTCCTACTGTCAGAGAACATTCTCCTGGTATCATCTCTGTCCCTCCTACTGTCAGAGAACAGTCTCTGATTGACTTCCCCTGATGAACCTGGCATGCAGCCTGTTTGCCACAAACATTTAGCCCATCAATACAATAAAATGGCCAGGGTAAATAATTCTCATTCAAAGAATTAGCCTGCTATACTGGGTGCATGATTTCTCTGGTTTTCTTCAAGTGACATTCAGAATCTGGTAGTGTATAACCAAGTATTTCTTATGGGTAACAATTTCTGACATATCTATAACTGGTTCTGTTACTTCAAACAATTGTCAGTTAGTTTGATATGACTTCAGCATATACCAACTGTATTTCTGAGGTCACACACAGAAGTGCCACATTCTGTTGAAACAACATTTCTCTTCAATTGTCACAATAACTAAACTGCAAAAATATTAATTTGTCACATTTATCAAGAGTAAATTAACTAAACTTTGAAACAAACAAACAAGATATTAGAAAATCGTCCTGTCTGCATTCAGGTGTTTTCAAACAGAGACCTAGCTTCAATAAGTATCACAATAAAATTAATTTTGATGCCAATAAAACTAATATGTTTACTTTCATAATTATTTCCCTTCTTTTCAGTTTGGACTAAACTGGGATATCATCCTTACCAAACCAGATTTGTCATGGAAGAAGATTAAAGTGTCAGAGTTACTCCCCTTGCCATTCTGCCCTGAAACTTTGTCAAAGGAGCGTGTACCAGTGGACTTGTAACCCCCATTACATTACAACAATTAACTAGAAGCTTTTAATCAGGTCTTATAAGAATATTGAACATCACAGCACTCAGGCTATTTACTGACTATTAAAATGATCAAAACATAAAAGTACATGAGACAACGTATTGATTAAATCAAAAGTACATACATTACATTATGTAATAGAATAACACCAATTACTGAAATCACATGGAGAATCGTTTCAGTATATTGTTGTTATTGTTATTCAATAAATATTTTTGTATTTTTGCTGGATGTATAAACTTGGTTGGTCTTAAATTGTCATGTTAACTTTCATACAGATGAAAGTTGTCATGCGCCCATTTTGTTTATAGCCATATTATATACGACCAATTTCTTCCTCTCCCTAAGTGTATATTATGATATATAGATGACTTCAATGATGCAAAAGTAATTTTGAAATGTGATAGTCAGTAATATCACTATGTAACCATGCCATTGAACACAGAAGAAGCTCAGCTTCAATACTGTCCAATTATAAGACAGGCACATACATGTATAAGCTAAAACAGCTTGGGAGATCGAGTGTGTGCACTAAGTTAAGGGCAATACATGCCAAAGGCTTTGATTAGCTTTGAGAAAGTTGCAAGTATCTCTGATGAAACATCAGCTCCACAGCAATGAAGAAATTGTTATTCATAGAATAGCCTTGTGTTATATATGCCAACTTCTAAATGCCTATCAAAGAGATTATATAACAATGAAATCAACCCAGCAGATTATGTAATGATGAAATCAACCCAGCAGATTATGTGATGATGAAATCAACCCAGCAAATTATGTGATGATGAAACCAACTCAGCAGACTACGTGATGATGAAATCAGCAGATTACGTAATGATGAAATCAACCCAGCAGATGATGAAATCAACCCAAAGGATTATGAAATGAATAAACCAACCCAGCAAATTACATAATGATGAAACCAACTCAGCAGATTACGTAATGATGAGATCAACCCAGCAATTACATAATGATGAAGTCAACTCAGCAGATTATGTAATGATGAAATCAACCCAACAAATTATGTAATGATGAAATGCCTCCATCAGATTACGTAATGCTGAAATCAACCCAGCATATTACGTAATGATGAAATCGACCCAGCATATTACGTAATGATGAAATCAACCCAGCATATTACATAATGATGAAATCAACCCAGCAGATTACATAATGATGAAATCAACCCAGCATATTATGTAATGATGAAATCAACCCATCGGATTATGTAATGATGAAACCAACCAGCAGATTATGTAATGATGAAACCAACCAGCAGATTATGTAATGATGAAATCAACCCAGCAGATTATGTAATGATGAGATTGACCCAACAGATTACGTAATGATGAGATCAACCCAGCAGATTACGTAATGATGAAATCAACCAAATAAATTATGTAATGATGAAATCACTCTAGCAGATTATGTAATGATCAAATAACTCAGCATATTATGTAATGATGAAATCAACCCATCAGATTATGTAATGATGAAATCAACTCATCTGATTATGTAATGATGAAATCAACCCATCAGATTATGTAATGATGAAATCAACCCATCGGATTATGTAATGATGAAATAAACTCATCCGATTATGTAATGATGAAATCAACCCATCGGATTCACACACAACCTTCACTTTATTCATACGTGTAGTCTGTATTAAAAAATGTAATAAATATATATATATATATATACATTAAACTTCATGCATCCATTAAACATTGGGAATATTTTTACAATATTCACTGAGACATTTTTTCAGTGACATCATTGGTGACTGTTAGGATCCATGTGGAGCGTGTAGACAGTTAATGGCAAGAATGGGAACAAGAGCCCAAAGGGCTTCAATATACGCCTGTATATCTGGAATTACATTGGTCCAAATTTCAAGGTTGTTTAATCGCCTTGATTCCAATTGGTAGCTAGCAATCCGGAAAAAGGTCTACAATTCTGTGCTTCTGAGAATGTAACATATCACATCTAAAATTGAATGATAAACTAAAATGAGCTTAACTCTTGGAAACTAGGTGACCTTGGAGCAAGAACCGAGAGCTCACATATTCCACAATGAAATCGACAATAGTCAAACACAAGAAAATAGTACTTTTCCTGCAAATGGATTTCTTTCAGATGAGAGAATTTTTCATGAAGGAAGAAGAAAGTGATGAAGTAAACCTTTGTTCTTGAGTTGATAAATGGGTATGAAGTTCATAAAGGACCCCTCTCCACGTTAAACTAGTAAATGTATGGTTTCTATTTCACAACAGTTTAACTAAATGTAGCTGTTTCAAACATGGGAGACAACTCCACAGGACAAATGCCATATACATGTAGCGGAGAGAACTCTGAATATTCCAACCTAACACATATAGTCAGCTAAATTTGATTCAATTCTGGGGGACTGTGACCTTGACATTTGACAAATTGATGTATGTCTCCTCTTCGCCAAGCGAGTAAGGTATCTGATACCATTCCATACCTTGAAACTAGAGATATCGCATGGATGAATGGACAGAACGCAACATCGCATTACATGACCTCGTCTTCGACAGGCATATGAAAATGTGACTTAATGATTTCCTGATTTTGGGGTCACAGTGACCTTGACCTTTGACCTTGACCTAAACTTTGGTGCATGACACATCGTCTTCCGTCAATGTATCAATGGACACAAAAAAATCACGATTTTTATGAATTTCATGATTTTGGGGGTCACCGTGACCTTGATATTCGGCCTTGACCTACATTTTGGTACGTGACACATCATGTCCCCGTAATGTATCTACTGACACAAAAAAAAGTACTTTTCAAAGATTTCTTGATTCTGGAGTCACAGTGACCTTGACCTAAATTTTGGTACATGACAAACCATCTCCCCGTAATTTCTCAATGGACACAAAAAATCAAGATTTTTAACAATTTCACGATTTTGGGGTCACAGTGACCTTGACATTTGACCTTGACCTACATTTTAATATGTGACACATTGAGTCCCCCTAATGTATCTACTGACACAAAAAAATGTTATTTTTAATAATTTCCTGATTTTTGGGTCACAATGACCTTTGACCTTCGACCTTGACCTATATTTTGATATGCAACACTTCATTTCCCCCTACTGAATCCACTCACAAAAAATTAGAAATTTATGATTTCCTGAGTTTTCATTCACACTGACCTTTGACCTCCGACCTCGACCTACATTTGGCATGCAACACATCGTTTCCCCCTAGGGCATCCACTCGCCAAAAATTAGAACTAGATGGAAAACTATCAATGATCAATGATTTCCTGATTTTTAGGCAACAGTGACCTTTGACCTCTGACCTCGACCTGAATTTCGGTACGCGACACATCGTCCCCACCTGATGTATCCATAGAAAACATCCAGAGATATAGACCAGACACGAACACTTCACTGATTTCCTGTTTTTCAGGCCAGTGACCTTTGACCTCTGACCGCAACCTTCATTTTTGTACGCGACACATCGTCTCTCCGTAGGGTATCCACTCACCAAAAATTGGAACTGTAAATAGAAAACTGTTCCAGATATAGACCGGACACGGGGGACGGACAGACGGGCGGACGGATGGACGGACGGACGGATGGACGGAAACCGCCATCACATAATACGTCCGCCTTTTTGGCGGGCGTATAAAAAGTACAGTGTCTCCCACCTTATGGGTTCAACTTCCACACGTAGACAGAACCATCACTGATTCAGGTACTGGACAAACTTTTTATTAACCCTCTTCATTGCAGTATGCCTGTACACAACAGATCTGTGCCTTACAGGGGTTAATTCTGCTCTCAGACTTTCACTGATTTCTCCTCATGAATTACCAGCTCTTTGAAATTATCCACCCCACAGATTTAATATTTGGATCTTGAGAAATAAGGTTCAGTTCGACCCATTTTGCTCGACTCTATTCCTATGGCTATATTGTGTCACCGAAAGGAACTGACATGGTTTAATACAATTTTGACCCAGTGACGTGCAGTTTGGAGTGGGAAAATGAAATAAATTTTTCACTTAGCATCAACTATATTATCTTGTCTTATACTTGGAGTATTTTCTCGGCTCCGAGCTTAAGGTTTAAGAATAAAAGCATCTTGAAGTAGTGGATTTGTGCAAAATCGTCTATTTTGAGGTCAAAACAGTGCAATTTTCTCTCCTTGAACATAAGAAGCCAGTCAAGAATCAAGATAACTTAATCCCTAAATAATGTCAATAGTTTCTTGATGCCCAAACATGGTTTTGGTTCTGGACTGGCTTCATATGTTTATGGAGAGAGAAGTGTGCTGTTTTCACCTCAAAATAGACCATTTTGAACATATCCACTACTTCAAGATGCTGTTATTAAACGAGAGATCCTGAAGGATCTTGGCGCCCACCATTGTCCGATAATTGTAAGCTAATGACAAGAGGATCTTTATGTCCATTGTTACTAAGACGATTGAGTTGTAATTTTGTTTACAGAATTTCGAATCTGAGCCAAAAAGATCGAAAAAGGGACACTGGAAAACACCAAGATATAATCTTTCTAAGTTTCAGGAGTTTCAAGATTTCTAGAAACTGTACTTATGTCAGTTGTTATAGTACAAGAGAAATGAGCAAAGTTAGTCTGTAAGTGAATGTACATGTCCGGGGGATCCTTTGTCTCCGTTTTGTAGTATTTTTATTTTATTTATTTTTTTGCACATGTCATCATTGGGTACAGGAAGCGAAGAAAAATCTCTTTGACACTTTGGCATACTTAAGACTTTATAATTAGGAATGAATGCTAATTTTGTTCTGTTTACTGGACTGGTTTGAGATATCTCTTTTAAGATACCATGCTCGAAAATAGTAAGATGGTACAATACTTAATACTGAAGGGATCCGGTCCGCGCAGTAATGTTGAAACTTCGAATTTGAAAGTGTCTGAATCCTGATTATTTCCCTTGGATCGAAACATGCAGTAGTTTACAGTTGTCGAGTTGTGACATTGTGTCACAAGAGTGACGTCCCTTCATGTAGCTGACACGCCGGCAGACGAAAGAGTGGGGCAGTTCACTTGCAACTGCATGGACTAAAGAAAACTAATTTAAAATTTGAAGAAATACATTTTAATTTCGAATTATTTGAACTCCTTGATATGGAAGGTGAAGATATGGATATTCTCTATAGTCAATATATAGAATATGGCCCACCGTTTGATCCGCCGACTCTTGTGAAGCAACGTCACAACTCGGGAATACCGTATTAATTGGATTTTCGAATCGGACCAAAAAAAGGTATCTTGCACATTAGGCCCCATGTGGGACCTGTGTACCACATTTCAGAAAGATCCATGAAATATTTCCTGAGAATTCACGATAACAATGTTTCAAGGGGAAATTCAAGATGGCCACCTGGCAGCCATATTGGATTTTCGAATCGGAACAAAAAAGTTATCTTGCACAACTGGGCCACAAGGGGAATCTGTGTACCAAATTTGGGGAAGATCCATGCAGTACTTCTTGAGAAATCACGATAACAAAGTTTCATTGGGAAATCCAAGATGGGCGCCTGGTGGCCATATTGGATTTTTGAATCGGACCAGAAAAGGTATCTTGGACAGCTAGGCGACAAGGGGAACCTGTGTACCAAATTTGATAAAGATCCATGTAGTAGTTCCTGAGAAATCGCAATAATAAAGTTTCACGGGGAAATCCAAGATGGCCGCCTGATGTACATATTGGATTTTGGAATCGGACCAGAAAAGGTATGTTGCACAATTGGACCACAAGGGCAACCTGTCTACCAAATTTGAGAAAGATCCAGCCAGTACTTCCTGAGAAATCATGATAAAGTTTCATGGGGAAATCTAAGATGGCCGCCTGGTGGCCATATTGGATTTTCAATTGGAACCGAAAAAAGGTATCTTGCACAACTAGATCATAAGGTGAACCTGTGTACCAAATTTTAGAAAGATCCATGCAGTACTTCCTGAGAAATGACGATAACAAAGTTTCATGGGGAAATCCAAGATGGCTGCCTGGTGGCCATATTGGATTTTCGAATCGGACCAGAAAAGGTATCTTGCACAACTAGACCCCAAGGCGAACCTGGGTACCAAATTTGAGAAAGATCCATGAAGTAGTTTCTGAGAAATCACGATAACAAGGTTTCATGGGGAAATCCAAGATGGCCGCCTTGTGGCCATATTGGAGTGTCCTGCACAACTAGACCCCAAGGGGAACCTGTGTATCAAAGTTGAGAAAGATCAATGCAGTAGTTCCTGAGAAATCATGATAAAGTTCCATGGGGGGAAATACAAGATAGCCGCCTGGTGGCCATATTGGATTTTCGAATCAGACCAGAAAAGGTATCTTGGACAACTAGACCCCAAGGCAAACCTGTGTACCAAATTTGAGAAAGATCCAAGCAGTAGTTCCTGAGAAATCGCGATAACAAAGTTTCATGAAGAAATCCAAGATGGCTGCCTGGTGGCCATATTGAATTTTTGAATCGGACCAGAAAAGGTATCTTGCACAACTAGACCCCAAGGGGAACCTGTGTACCAAATTTGAGAAAGATCCATGCAGTAGTTCCTGAGAAATCGCGATAACAAGGTTTCATTGGGAAATCCAAGATGGCTGCCTGGTGGCCATATTGGATTTTCGAATCGGACCAGAAAAGGTATCTTGCTCAACTAGACCCCATGTGGGACCTGTGTACCAAATTTGAGAAAGATCCATGCAGTACTTCCTGAGAAATGACGATAACAAGTTTCATGGGGAAATCCAAGATGGCTGCCTGGTGGCCATATTGGATTTTCGAATCGGACAGAAAACGGTATCTTGCACAACTAGACCCCAAGGGGAACCTGTGTACCAAATTTGAGAAAGATCCATGAAGTGGTTCCTGAGAAATCGCGATAACAAGGTTTCATGGGGAAATCCAAGATGGCTGCCTGGTGGCCATATTGGATTTTCGATTCGGACCAGAAAAAGGTTTCTTGCACAACTAGACCCCAAGGGGAACCTGTGTACCAAATTTGAGAAAGATCCAAGCAGTAGTTCCTGAGAAATCGCGATAACAAGGTTTCCTGGGGAAATCCAAGATGGCTGCCTGGTGGCCATATTGGATTTTCGAATCGGACCAGAAAAGGTTTCTTGCACAACTAGACCCCAAGGGGAACCTGTGTACCAAATTTGAAAAAAGATCCATGCAGTAGTTCCTGAGAAATCGCGGTAACAAGGTTTCATGGGGAAATCCAAGATGGCTGCCTGGTGGCCATATTGGATTTTCGAATCGGACTAGAAAAGGTTTCTTGCACAACTAGACCCCAAGGGGAATCTGTGTACCAAATTTGAAAAAGATCCATGCAGTAGTTCCTGAGAAATTGCGGTAACAAGAATTGTTTACGGACGGACTCGCGACGGACCACGGACGAAAAGTGATTTGAACAGCCCACCATCTGGTGATGGTGGGCTAAAAATAGCACAATGGCCTCCAATACCCGTCGGGTATCTGTTATTGTCTACACTCAGCAATCTGACCTGGATATATGAATCAAGGTCAGTGAATGGTCAACACACCTCTGGACCATCACCAGAGTGCCCCCTATATATTTTTGCTATACTTACAATGCTATCAATAGGTCAAGCTCTACAAGAAAATGTAAAAAAATCCAAGATGGCCACCATGATGATGTCACTGTGACTTCATTTTCAAAAAGAGCATTTTTGGACCATTTTTTGGTCAGAATTTTCGAATTTCTCATTTTTGTTTTTTCTTCGCAAACACTACATGATAAATTAGTAAATAATAATCTGATATGAAATAAAATAGATTTTACCCACTTTTTGAAGAAATATAACGAAAACATTTTTCTGGTACCCTACATTTTGAATTTATCCAAGATCCAAGGGAGGGGGGGGGGGCAGCAATGACTTAATATGGTGCTACAGCACTTCTGTTATAATTGTCATGTTTATTATTCTTGTTCAATGTCTTGATTAAAAGATGTTTCATACAATAAAATTAGACTGAGTTGAATTACAAGTCTTCCTACACTCAGACCGGGGATGTGGCATATGATTTAGCATTGTACCACATGCCTATTGAATATCAGGAATATTGGCCCGTTTTATTGTGTATTGTGACATAAAAGTTCCTAAAATTTCAGACGAGATTGAACTGGCTCTCCATCATTCAAATATCCTGAGTCTCGGGTAATCTCAGCACATTGCCTATACATGTAGTCCACGATGATTCTTTGAGAATGTAGATTGGAGGGTATAGTCTGCTTAATCTAAAACCAGTCATATTTTAGCTGACCAGTTTATAACGATGACCATCAAATCAGTTGTTGATTATGCCTGTATCCATGTTAACTGTCCAGAAATCCTACAGTTTATAATGATGACCATCAAATCAGTTGTTGAATATGCCTGTATCCATGTTAAACTGCTCAGAAATCCTACAGTTTATAATGATGACCATCAAGTCAGTTGTTGAATATGCCTGTATCCATGTTAAACTGTCCAGAAATCCTACAGTTTATAATGATGACCATCAAGTCAGTTGTTGAATATGCCTGTATCCATGTTACACTGTCCAGAAATCCTACAGTTTATAATGATGACCATCAAGTCAGTTGTTGATTATGCCTGTATCCATGTTAAACTGTCCAGAAATCCTACAGTTTATAATGATGACCATCAAGTCAGTTGTTGATTATGCCTGTATCCATGTTAAACTGTCCAGAAATCCTACAGTTTATAATGATGACCATCAAGTCAGTTGTTGAATATGCCTGTATCCATGTTAAACTGCTCAGAAATCCTACAGTTTATAAGGATGACCCTCAAGTCAGTTGTTGAATATGCCTGTATCCATGTTAAACTGTCCAGAAATCCTACAGTTTATAATGATGACCATCAAGTCAGTTGTTGAATATGCCTGTATCCATGTTAACTGTCCAGAAATCCTACAGTTTATAATGATGACCATCAAGTCAGTTGTTGAACATGCTTGTATCCATGTCAACTGTCCAGAAATCCTTCAGTTTATAATGATGACCATCAAGTCAGTTGTTGAATATGCCTGTATCCATGTCAACTGTCCAGAAATCCTTCAGTTTATAATGATGACCATCAAGTCAGTTGTTGAATATGCCTGTATCCATGTTAAACTGTCCAGAATCCTACAGTTTATAATGATGACCATCAAGTCAGTTGTTGAATATGCCTGTATCCATGTTAAACTGTCCAGAAATCCTACAGTTTATAACGATGACCATCAAATCAGTTGTTGATTATGCCTGTATCCATGTTAAACTGTCCAGAAATCCTACAGTTTATAATGATGACCATCAAGTCAGTTGTTGAATATGCCTGTATCCATGTTAAACTGCTCAGAAATCCTACAGTTTATAATGATGACCATCAAGTCAGTTGTTGAATATGCCTGTATCCATGTTAAACTGTCCAAAAATCCTACAGTTTATAATGATGACCATCAAGTCAGTTGTTGAATATGCCTGTATCCATGTTAAACTGTCCAGAAATCCTACAGTTTATAATGATGACCATCAAGTCAGTTGTTGAATATGCCTGTATCCATGTTAAACTGCTCAGAAATCCTAGTTTATAAGGATGACCCTCAAGTCAGTTGTTGAATATGCCTGTATCCATGTTAAACTGTCCAGAAATCCTACAGTTTATAATGATGACCATCAAGTCAGTTGTTGAATATGCCTGTATCCATGTTAACTGTCCAGAAATCCTACAGTTTATAATGATGACCATCAAGTCAGTTGTTGAACATGCTTGTATCCATGTCAACTGTCCAGAAATCCTTCAGTTTATAATGATGACCATCAAGTCAGTTGTTGAATATGCCTGTATCCATGTCAACTGTCCAGAAATCCTTCAGTTTATAATGATGACCATCAAGTCAGTTGTTGAATATGCCTGTATCCATGTCAACTGTCCAGAAATCCTTCAGTTTATAATGATGACCATCAAGTCAGTTGTTGAATATGCCTGTATCCATGTTAAACTGCTCAGAAATCCTACAGTTTATAATGATGACCATCAAGTCAGTTGTTGAACATGCCTGTATCCATGTTAACTGTCCAGAAATCCTACAGTTTATAATGATGACCATAAAGTCAGTTGTTGATTATGCCTGTATCCATGTTAACTGTCCAGAAATCCTACAGTTTATAATGATGACCATCAAGTCAGTTGTTGAATATGCCTGTATTCATGTTGAACTGTCCAGAAATCCTAGTCTATAATGATGACCATCAAGTCAGTTGTTGAATATGCCTGTATTCATGTTGAACTGTCCAGAAATCCTAGTCTATAATGATGACCATCAAGTCAGTTGTTGAATATGCCTGTATCCATGTTAAACTGCTCAGAAATCCTAGAGTTTATAATGATGACCATCAAGTCAGTTGTTGAATATGCTTGTATCCATGTTAACTGTCCAGAAATCCTTCAGTTTACAATGATGACCATCAAGTCAGTTGTTGAACATGCCTGTATCCATGTTAACTGTCCAGAAATCCTACAGTTTATAATGATGACCATAAAGTCAGTTGTTGATTATGCCTGTATCCATGTTAACTGTCCAGAAATCCTACAGTTTATAATGATGACCATCAAGTCAGTTGTTGAATATGCCTGTATTCATGTTGAACTGTCCAGAAATCCTAGTCTATAATGATGACCATCAAGTCAGTTGTTGAATATGCCTGTATTCATGTTGAACTGTCCAGAAATCCTAGTCTATAATGATGACCATCAAGTCAGTTGTTGAATATGCCTGTATCCATGTTAAACTGTCCAGAAATCCTACAGTTTATAATGATGACCATCAAGTCAGTTGTTGAATATGCCTGTATCCATGTTAAACTGTCCAGAAATCCTACAGTTTATAACGATGACCATCAAATCAGTTGTTGATTATGCCTGTATCCATGTTAAACTGTCCAGAAATCCTACAGTTTATAATGATGACCATCAAGTCAGTTGTTGAATATGCCTGTATCCATGTTAAACTGCTCAGAAATCCTACAGTTTATAATGATGACCATCAAGTCAGTTGTTGAATATGCCTGTATCCATGTTAAACTGTCCAGAAATCCTACAGTTTATAATGATGACCATCAAGTCAGTTGTTGAATATGCCTGTATCCATGTTAAACTGTCCAGAAATCCTACAGTTTATAATGATGACCATCAAGTCAGTTGTTGAATATGCCTGTATCCATGTTAAACTGTCCAGAAATCCTAGTCTATAAGGATGACCATCGAGTCAGTTGTTGAATATGCCTGCATCCATGTTAACTGTTCAGAAATCCTTCAGTTTTTAACGATGACCATCACGTCAGTTGTTGAATATGCCTGTATCCAGTAATTGAATGGATGTTAAAGCCGCCCGGAAATCTTCAACTTGCCAAGGATCAGCTGACGTTGGAATCGGCCCATAACTGCTGCTCCCCGCACTGTAACCAACCAAGCAACAAATCAGAATTCAGTACTTAAGTTATTGGTTCTAAACAAATCACCCCACAGTTAACATTATTTACAATTATATGGTGGGTAACACATCAAGGGGTATACGGTGGGTAACACATCAAGGGGTATATGGTGGGTAACACATCTAGGGGTATATGGTGGGTAACACATCAAGGCGTATATGGTGGGTAACACGACTAGGGGTATATGGTGGGTAACACATCAAGGGATATACGGTGGATAACACATCAAGGGGTATACGGTGGATAACACATCAAGGGGTATATGGTGGGTAACACATCTAGGGGTATATGGTGGGTAACACATCAAGGGGTATACGGTGGGTAACACATCAAGGGGTAAATAGTGGGTAACATATCAAGGGGTATATGGTGGATAACACATCAAGGGGTATATGGTGGGTAACACATCAAGGGGTATATGGTGGGTAACACATCTAGGGGTATATGGTGGGTAACACATCATGGAGTATACGGTGGGTAACACATCAAGGGGTATATGATGGGTAACACATCAAGGGGCATACGGTGGGTACACATCAAGGGGTATATGGTGGGTAACACTTACCTTATAAGGACAGGGTCATTCAATGTGATGAGAACATCCGTGCTGTGTTCCTCCAGGCGTATCAGACCCATGTGGATATTTACGATGTTCTTTGCAGATTCTTTGAATTTTGAAACGTTCTGTCGACCTGCCAAATACCATGCACTGGATGACCTGATAACAGACAGGAGACATATACATGTAAGTGAAATCACATCCAATCTGATTACTAAACAATGAACATACACTATACATAATCATAGGGCCTCTCAGTAACTGCTTCACATTCGTGCAAATCAATAATTAAATGGGATGTCTGTCGAATTAAGACCATCTGAGGTACAACGATTGTTTCTCATCCTTTTGGGTGAATACTAAAAAAGATGCCAGAGAGCATCTCAGTTGTATATCAAAACGGATTTGCACTGTTGCATGTTGAACTGATCATTGCTAAAGTCACTGGGGGTAGAGCTTAAAGGAGTACTTACGGTATTTTATATAGGTTCCTATTACAACGGTTAGACTCTTAAAGAAATATAACCAACTGTTTTACTGTCGTTGAGGGCGATAACCTATTATTTTTATTACAATTTGTGAAGCCATGTTTCCGCTTTGAGGTCGACGTGGGCGCCGCCATGTTGCCTGTAGGATGACGTCAGTATTCAGGATGACGCCACGGCTAACGCTTGATCCAGGGACTTTTTCAACTACGGACATTTGAATTACTCTGGGTCCGAGTTTTAATTCTAGAAAAAGGCTGGCGCAGCAAATCCCACGGGGGGAGACTGTTGGTTATCTCCGCCAACTGAAGAATTTTCTTCCCCAGGTTTTTCAACTGAGACTTGCTCGATTCAATTTGGACAAAATCTGAAGCTGAGCGATAAACTAAAAGAGCGTCCTCTGCAATTTTCCAGTGATTTGAGTTGAGCGACGATGCTTCTAAGTTTGTAAACATTTTCATGATTACACTTGAACTACTGAAATCAACTAGAACATCCGTGAATTTACTGGTTTCCTTCTCGTGTGAATTATCGGCATGACCAACTAGATGAGTATACATCCACTTCCGCTCATCTAAAAACGTCACACAGTGGTGCAATGGCGGCGCCCAGTGCACGCCGTGGCGAGCAACAAAATATTCAATATTTCTTTTATTTCGCATTCTATCAACATAAGTTTTATATAATAAGGTTTTGAACACGATTGTTGATAAATATAGTCACACTCAAAAATAAGGTAAGTACTCCTTTAACACTGCTTCAGCTCTAAATATGCCAAGTGTAGGTGTTCTACTGTTGAATCAAACTGACCAAGAGAGAGAATAGACAACAACTTGGACAATAAGAATACATGTAAACTCCTGCTGGCATTAGTCATGATAATATTGAGTAGGTCATCTCAGTTAACTTACTCTCCCATGGTCAGGTCTTGAACAGGAAGTTCTTCTGTGCGGAGGATCTCACAATCCACCGACGCATCATTGGCATCAGCCAGCTCTAAGAAATGGGTCCTGGTCAAGACATACACTATATTAAATAGAATCTCTCATAATTTGATGAATTTGGAATTCATGATACTAGTACTTGGTGAATCATTGTATAGTGTCACATATAGGGCCAATATAGAATAACCTCAGTGGCAGCTTAATACGAAACACTGGTCAATGTTTCAGACAATTATATTATTTGGTACCCAAAAACCAAAATTATATAAGCTTAGCCATTAGAAAGCTTGTTACTATGGCGAATGAGTGATAACTTGTTACTATGGCGAATGAGTGATAACTTACTTCAATGCTTCTTCGTCAGAGTTGTCTTGTACATACTCAAGGAGCTCTATGATAAAACTTTGGTCTGTTTGAGGGTGACAGAAGACTTCCTGATTATCAGGGACATCTCGTATCCCACTGTTAATGTAACAGTACAAAATATTATATTATTCCTGTATCATAAAACAATTCGATATTGTGAGTGAATGGTCTCAGAAATTTAACCACATTTAATGGTAACTTGTTCACATTATTCAGTAAACATGTAGAATGAGAGTTACTTCCACCAATACGACAGTCACTGTGTACTGTATGCTCCACCAATACGACATAGTCACTGTGTACTTGTATGCTCCACCAATACGACATAGTCACTGTGTACTTGTATGCTCTCCACACCACTGTTTGATTTAATACTGCAGGAAAACGTTGAATTCATGATTTTCACCTGTTGTTTTCAAAAAGAGCTGAAGTAACATCACGTAATGTGTCATTGTGATTGTGATGTTAGGAAATGATGATGTTCAGGAAGCAGAGACATAGTCACACTGATGGCTTTCTTGACTGTGCCTCAACTTGCATAATTCAGTTACATGTATATTGGGGCCATCTTGATGATGTAAAAAAATTCGATTTTTCAGGCTTCTACTTTTGTTTAGAGAATCATGCTGTGATTTGAATGTTATAAAGAAGCAAATGCAATAAGAAGAGTAAAGCAAAGTCATTTCGTGTACAACCTTGGTGTGAGCTGAAATAAAAGTGGTGCCAAGGTTTATCTATATACCTGACATCTTGTACATTTGCTGGTAAGACCACAGACAGAGCAGTACCAAACAACAACCTTTCCTCTCCACTCATCTGAAAATAGGAATACATACCAACATTAATACCTGCCATGGGTACAACAGTATACCGAAGTATTAGTATACATATTATATCTGGCAATGTTACCTAAGTATCACAGGACGTCTGCCTTGACTAGGATTGTTCATGCCTTGACTAGGATTGTTCATGCCTTGACTAGGATTGTTCATGCCTTGTTTTTCATTTGAAATTTATGTGAATCCAGATTCTAACTATGGTAATTCCCCTGATAATTAGATCACCAGAAGTGCAGCTAAAAAGGCTTTTATGTGGAAATATTCTCAATGGCACCAGCCAGAAAGGGTCACATTTTGTCATATGACTTTTCTTCAATTTGGATGAAGAATGGGAATGCTATTGACAAGCCGTCTCCTGTCTTCACTCTCTTCCAATAGACAATATGGTTGCATATACTCTCTTTATTGCACCATGTAAGCATCCTTTCTGTGTCTTGTGTGCTATCCTCAGTTTTTATAGGGTGGATGGAGGGGGATCTGGTTCCATGCTGCTTCAGAGATTTCTTCTTTGAAGTAGCAGGAACGCAACTTGGCTGAGTGGTGCTTTAGTTGGTTCGTCGCGATATAGCTGAAATATAGCAGCCTCTTGTTCTTCTCCAATATATTTCCGAAAATCGCATTCAGTAATAATAGAAGAGATATAGGAAAGAGGTGATGAGAACGAATCAAAATGCACCACCCCCTGCTATCGTGGCAGATCTAAATGTCTAAAATTTAACTTCAGGTATAGTGATCAGCTAGTGATAATCCGTCATTTAACCACAATTTACTTATTAATCACAATTACCCACATTTAACCGCAATTGACTTATTATTATTTTTTTTTTCAACAACAATGATTAAGGTGGCTCCCTGGTTACAAGAATGAGTGTTCTGCGCAGCTCTTTGCGCATTACAATTACCTCCCTTGTAATCGTACTCTTGTGAGTGAATGGCTAGAATGAGATACTTTGATAGGCAGCGTTTACGTTTCAATGAGTCGTTTTAGTAAGCAATTGATAAATTTTCCCTTGTAACGTCATGACATCGAATGGCAAACTCTTTGTTGGCGTGACATTTGTCGA
This sequence comes from Hanleya hanleyi, assembly GCA_036873755.1. Lineage (NCBI taxonomy): Eukaryota > Metazoa > Mollusca > Polyplacophora > Lepidopleurida > Hanleyidae > Hanleya > Hanleya hanleyi. The sequence goes on from JAVTVY010017989.1 coordinate 39,536, forward strand.
CGTCAGGATATTACATTGTTAGCACTTCATGAAAAATGGCGTGAAAAACTGTGGGTACAGGTGGCTTCAGAGCTCTATTCATGCCCCTTTTTGGATGGCGACCTACACTAAAATTGACTTATTCAAAAACTACATGTTTCAAGGAATGTATAAAATATACATGAAAAAATTGACAGGAATTTTGAACATTCTAAAAGCAAGTATATCTCAAGTGTTGGGTGTTTTACATATTATTCACATTGTACCAACTTGCCACAGACAGACATTAATCAAGCTGAAAATTAGAGAAAAAAAAAGTAGTACGTTATAGAATGATCTTCGGGAGCTATACAAAAAATATTTGAAAAATGACATGACTTTGTACCGAAACCAGGGAGCCACCTTAACTAACCGTTGTTGTTGTTGAACAGTTGAATGTTGTTGCGATCAGACTCTGAGAAAATCGCAACCCTTTGGCCGTCTTCTTTTTAGGTACCAAGTTCAGCGTTCTGTCTCTCACTGAAATGTTACCCAATTGATGGTGAAATCTCCAACTGTCAGTTAATACCGGTAAAAACCGGTGTGTTGTTAGAGAAACACAACGCACGTGTTCTTTTCTCCTCAGCCAGCATTTGTCAACACAAACTTGGTTTGTATAATATATGGACCATGTGGTGGATACGGACTAGCAAAACGGACTAGCAAAACGTTTTTTTGAGCAACGTACAGCTTCTTGAATCATACACTAATAATCGACTGACCTATAGTAAATCAATAGAAAGTATCTTATTATGAATAATGGCTCGGGTGGCTGGAGGCCGATGATTGGGACGGGGAGGGGTCGGTCTTCATGGGAAAGAGCAGCCGCTGTGGGCCTCATTCAGTCACTCTGACGCATTAGGAGCAAATTGTTTTTACACAGTAATTGTCCTATTGTCTTTTGTTTTAATTTATGTTTTTTTAAATTTCTGTATGATTCATATATGGAAATAAAGTATTGTATTGTATTGAATCGGTTTTATGTAAAATAACTGCACAGAACTCTAAAGAGCTGTTCCTCGTGTTGATGGAATCAATTTGAACGCTACCCCTGTTAAAAATGTGAACCTGGGCCAAACTACCCTGGTTAATAATATGAATGTGGACCTAGCTACCCTGGTTAATAATGTGAAGGTGAACCTAGCTACCCTAGTAAATAACGTGAACCTGGACCTAACTACCCTGGTTAATAATATGAATGTGGACCTAGCTACCCTGGTTAATAATGTTATGTGGACCTAGCTACCCTGGTAAATAACGTGAACCTGGACCTAACTACCCTGGTTAATAATATGAATGTGGACCTAGCTACCCTGGTTAATAATGTTATGTGGACCTAACTACCCTGGTAAATAATGTGAACTTGGACCTAGCTACCTTGATTAATAATATGAACGTGGGCCAAACTACCCTGGTTAATAATATGAATGTGGACCTAACTACCCTGGTTAATAATATGAACATGGACATAGCTACCCTGGTTAATAATGTGAAGGTGGACCTAGCTACCCTGGTTAATAATGTTAATGTGGACCTAACTACCTGGTTAGTAATGTGAACGTGGACCTAACTACCCTGGTTAATAATATGAATGTGGACCTAGCTAGCCTGGTTAATAGTATGAACATGGACCTAGCTACCCTGGTTAGTAATGTGAACGTGGACCTAACTACCCCGGTTAACTAATGTAAAGGTGGACCTAGCTACCCTGGTTCATAATGTGAACGTGGAACTAACTACCCTGGTTAGTAATGTGAACGTGGACCTAGCTACCCTGGTTAGTAATGTGAACGTGAACCTAACTACCCTGGTTAATAATGTAAAGGTGGACCTAGCTACCCTGGTTAGTAATGTGAACGTGGACCTAACTACCCTGGTTAATAATGTTAATGTGGACCTAGCTACCCTGGATGACAATGTGAACGTGGACCCTACCATCCTGGTTAATAATGTAAAGGTGGACATAACTACCCTGGTTAATAATGTGAACGTGGACCTAACTACCCTGGTTAATAATGTGAACGTGGACCTAACTACCCTGGTTAATAATGTGAACGTGGACCTAACTACCCTGGTTAATAATGTGAACGTGGACCTAACTACCCTGGTTAATAATGTGAACGTGGACCTAACTACCCTATATAGCTGAAATATTGCTGAATGCGACGTTAAACCTTAATTCTCTCTCTCTCTCTCCCCTGGTTAATAATGTTAATGTGGATTTAGCTACCCTGGATGACAATGTGAACGTGGACCTAGCTACCCTGGTTAATAATGTAAAGGTGGACCTAGCTACCCTGGTTAATAATGTGAACGTGGACCTAACTACCCTGGTTAATAATTTTAATGTGGACCTAGCCACCCTGGATGACAATGTGAACGTGGATCTAACTATCCTGGTTAATAATGTGAACGTGGACGTGGTTACCCTGGTTATAATGTGAACATGGACCTAACTACCCTGGTTAATAATGTGAACGTGGACCTAGCTACCCTGGTTAATAATATGAATGTGGACCTAACTACCCTAGTTAGGCTAATAATGTGAACGTGGACCTAGCTACCCTGGTTAATAATGTGAATGTGAACCTAGCTACCCTGGTTAATAATGTGAACGTGACCTAGCTACCCTGGTTAATGATGTTAACTTGGACCTAACTACCCTGGTTAATAATGTGAAAGTAGACCTACATTGTAGCTATCCTGGTTACTAATGTGAACGTGGATCTAGCTACCTTGGTTAATAATGTGAACGTGGCCCTAGCTAACATGGTTACTCATGTGAACATGGACAAAACTAGCCTGGTTAATAATGTTAATGTGGACCTAGCTACCATGGATGACAATGTGAAAGTGGACCTAGCTACCCTGGTTAATAATGTGAACGCGGACCTAGTTACCCTGGTTATAATGTGAACATGGACCTAACTATCCTGGCTAATAATGTGAACGTGGACCTAGCTACCCTGGTTAATAATATGAACGTGGACCTAACTACCCTAGTTAGGCTAATAATGTGAACGTGGACCTAGCTACCCTGGTTAATATTGTGCACATGGACCTAGCTACCCTGGTTCATAATATGAACGTGGACCTAGCTACCCTGGTTAATAATGTTAATGTGGACCTAGCTACCCTGGTTCATAATGTGAACATGGACCTAGCTACCCTGGTTCATATTGTGAACATGGACCTAGCTACCCTGGTTAATAAAGTGAACGTGAACCTAGCTACCCTGATTAATAATAATGATGTGGACCTAGCTACCCTGGTTCATAATGTGAACATGGACCTAGCTACCCTGGTTCATAATGTGAACGTGGACCTGGCTACCTGGGTCAATAATGTTAATGTGGATGTAGCTACCCTGGATAACAATGTGAATGTTGACCTAGCTACCCTGGTTCATAATGTGAACGTGGACCTAGCTACCCTGGTCCATAATGTGAACGAGGACCTAGCTACCCTGATTAATAATGTTAATGTGGACCTAGTTACCCTGGTTAATAATGTTAATGTGGACCTAGCTACCCTGGATAACAATGTGAACGTGGACTTAGCTACCCTGGCCCATAATGTGAGCGTGAACGTGGCTACCCTAGTTAATAATGTGAACGTGGACCTAGCTACCCTGGTTAATAATGTTAATGTGGACCTAGCTACATTGGTTAATAATGTGAACGTGCACCTAGCTACGCTGGTTCATAATGTGAACGTGGACCTAGCTACCCTGGTCCATAATGTGAACGAGGACCTAGCTACCCTGATTAATAATGTTAATGTGGACCTAGTTACCTTGGTTAATAATGTTAATGTGGACCTAGCTACCCTGGATAACAATGTGAACGTGGACTTAGCTACCCTGGCCCATAATGTGAGCGTGAACGTGGCTACCCTAGTTAATAATGTGAACATGGACCTAGCTACCCTGGTTAATAATGTTAATGTGGACCTAGCTACATTGGTTAATAATGTGAACGTGCACCTAGCTACGCTGGTTCATAATGTGAACGTGGATCTAGCTACCCTGGCTAACTGGAGGTTCCGCTTTGACCCCTGGGTTGCCGCTCCGGCATGAAGCCTATGCTGGTTGTTTTTTTTTTAAGCAAAAACATACGTCTCCCCCAACCTCCCACCTTGCCTTGAGTGGGCACATTATTTAAGGGAAAGTGCTATAAAATGAATTTAGGAATAAGTATCCTAAACGAAGCTGCGCATCTAAAAATATTAATTGCAAAGAGGCGATTTGTTGCAGTAGCTCAGTGAGGAGTCGGGATTTATATAGCAATGAGTGGACTGCCGACACCTACAGCGTTCAACCAATGTGAAATACATGTAATTGTGAAGCATCAATTATTTCGAAACTGATCACATTAAAGTAAAGATGCAAAACATACAAGAGGCACACCTATAGTATACACGCTGTACCGTATAGAAGTTTCATGCATCCACCAAGATATGGAATGAACAAAAATTGGACAGACAGACAGATAAGCATGTTCTGCATGGACCCACGCAAGCACTCACACCAAAACTTAATTAGATCACAAGGCCATTCCAATGAAGCTTCCATTCAAGTTTGGTGTAATTTCATCCAGTAGTTCTCCACATACCTTATAGACAAGAGCAGTCCGGTACATACAAATACCAAAGATGGACATCAGAAACAGATGGATGCACGCAAACAAACCAAAACCTAATCAAATGAGGAGACCATAACGGTGAAGCTTCCATCCAAGTTCGGGGAAATTCCGTCCAGTAGTTCTCCAGATATCTTACAGACAAGGCCTGTCTATACATGTACAAGTAGACAGACGGATGAACACCAAACACGCGCGCACACCAAAACATAATCAGATGTGGAGGCCATTCCAATAAAGATTCCATCCAAGTCTGGTGAAGTTCCATCCAGTAGTTATCCAGATATCTTACAGACAAGGCCTGTCTATACATGTAGATGTAGATGGACGGACGGACGTACAACAGACCCGGATGAACGCACGCATGCATACCGAAACCTAATCAGATGAGCCCATTGCAATGAAGCTTCCATCCAAGTTTGGCGAAATTCTGTCGGGTAGTTCTCCAGATATCTTGCAGACAAGGCTAGTATATACATGTACAAGTAGATGGACGGACGGACGGACAGACGGACATGAACGAACGCTCGTACACACACACCAAAAACCTAATCAGATGAGGGGCTAGCCCAATGAAGCTTCCATCCAAGTTTGGTGAAATTCTGTCAAGTAGTTCTTCAGATATCTTGCAGACAAGGCCTGTATATACATATACATGTACAAGTAGATGGACAGACGGACGGACACCGAACATGGACGAACACACACACACACACACACACACACCAACACACACACACCAAAACCTAATCAGATGAGAGGGCTATCCCAATAAAGTTTCCACCCAAGTTTGGTAAACTTCCGTTAAGGAGTACTCCAGATATCTTGCAGACAAGGCCTGTATATACATGTACAAGTAGATGAACGGACGGACGGACACCGGGCACGAACGAATGCCCACACACACACACACGCGCGCACACCAACACACACACACACACACACACACACACACACACACACACACAAAAACCTGATCAAATGAGGGGGCTATGCCAATGAAGCTTCCATCCAAGTTTGGTGAAATTCCGTCTGGTAGTTCTCCAAATATCTTGCAGACAAGGCCTGTATATACATGTACAAGTAGATAGACAGAAGAACAAACATCGGGCACAGATGAACGCACGCACACACACCAAAACCTAATCAAATGAGGGGGCCATCCCAATGAAGCTTCCATCCAAGTTTGGTGAAATTCCGTCCTGTAGTTCTCAAGATATCTTGCAGACAAGGCCTGTATATACATGCACAAGTAGATGGACGGGCGGACGGACACCGGACACGGATGAACGTACGTACACACACCAACATCTAACCAAATGAGGGGGCTATCCCAATGAAGCTTCCTTCCAAGTTTGGTGAAACTCTGTCCAGTAGTTCTCAATATATCTTGCAGACAAGACTTGTATATACATGTACAAGTAGATAGATGGACGGACGGACACCGGACATGAATGCACGCACGCACACACACCAAAACCTAATCAAATGAGGGGGATATGGCAATGAAGCTTCCGTCCAAGTTTGGTGGAATTCCGTCCAGTAGTTCTCAAGATATCCTGCAGACAAGGAAAATGGACGGACGGACAGACAGACAGCACAAACACTACATAGTTGGGGGAGACATAATAATGTTAATGTGGACGTAGACCTGGTTAATAATGTGAACATGGACCTAGCTACCCTGGTTAATAATGTTAATGTGAACCTAGCTACCCTGGTTAATAATGTGAACGTGGACCTAGGTGCCCTGGTTCATAATGTGAACGTGAACCTATTTACTCTGGTTACTAAGGTGAACGTGGACCTAGCTATCCTGGTTGATAATTTGGCTGTGGACCTAGCTACCCTGGTTCATATTGTGAACATGGACCTAGCTACCCTGGTTCATGATCTTAACGTGGACCTAGCTACCCCGGTTAATAATGTGAACGTGGACCTAGTTACCCTGGTCCATAATGTGGATGTGGACCTAGCTACCCTGGTTAATAATGTGAACATGGACCTAGCTACCATGGTCCATAATGTGAACATGGACCTAGCTATCCTGGTTAATAATGTGAACGTGGACCTAGCTACCCTGGTCCATAATGTGAACATGGACCTAGCTACACTGCTCCATAATGTCAACGTTGACCTAGTTACCCTGGTCCATAATGTGAACGTGGATCCCGTTACCCTGGTCAATAATGTGAACTATTTTCAGAAAAAAACTACTATGCCCCATTCAGCCACAGAGGTTAAAATCCCCCAGTTGCGTCGTTGGTCGTGATTACAGTCCGATGGTTGACAGAACAGTCGATCTTTTGTATAAACCGCTTTTACATCTGTTGTTCTCTAAGAGAACAGCCTCAGCTGGAACTCCAACATGGCTTATCGAACGGATATATCTAAGTTACGCAAAACACATAGGAATCCTTGTTACCTGTACGCTGAACATCGCGACTCCTCGGCCTATTCCGTTCAAGTCATAATACCTTGCGCATTGATGTGTTTCCGGTCACATAGTCCTCGTTGTATTTCTCCCTCATAAGGAGATAAAATATATATCCAAATGAAATGGATATTCCCATGATTCTACCCGTGGAGGATCTCTTTTAATTTGAGGTGTTTCTCCTGGTTTTTCCTCTCGAGCTGATCTCCATGGTAACGGAAGTCACACAGCGGACATGTGCTGTTCGGAGTTTCGGCGTGATACTGTGCTTTCAACATGGATGCCAATGTTATTGGTTCGGAAATCAATCCTTTCATCTAGGAGCACCCTCTGCAGAGGTATTTAGAAGCTTGCAGTAACCTCGCCGCTTACTAGGGTGGTCGAGACAGGGTCAGTAGCAGTCGAGGTCCCGTGCTGTGCAGGCTGTGTGAGTAACTTAGTTACAGTACAGTGACACCTCCTGACTGTACATATAGACCCGTCTCTTTTTTCTGACCGGGTGTGTGCGATGTGCTACCGTGAGAGAATTTATATAGTGGTCTCTAATTGGCAGTGGGTACTATTAACTTCCCCAGATGTTACCGCCGGTGAGTCATTAGTGTAGCAACTATTATCGCCCTCAGTTCCTATTACCCTGGACACTGATCAGCCAAGCCAGTACAGCACCCCGCCACCCATCCAAGTATTGACCGAGCGTTGCTTAACTTCGTTGCTTAACTTCGGTGGCTGACGAGAACCGGTGTACCCAACGCCATACGCCGTACCACATGAATTTCTAGCAGTGCAGACCTAGGTACTAATGTCCTACATTATCCGAGACCGCTGGGATGTGCCAGTCACAATCAGGGGGCGATAACTCTCAGTCTGTTTTCCGGAACACGGTTAGGAAAATAGCATCAACCTGTCAAAAGACGTAATGTTTATTTTTAGTTACAGACCACGTGGTCTTTCGGCTCAGAGAATACGTTAGACATTTTTAGCAGGGCGGTTGGAATCCGCTCTGTACAAATTATCCCGTATTTCGGGTTAGATCTTTCGTTTGTGTGTTGTACGACACAAAGTCAAAGTGAAGAGTGTGTTGTACTCGGGAGTGGCCCCTTTGTGGGCCCAAGCCGCGCAGACAGGCGAAATGTCCGTGCGAAAGTTGGTGTTGAAATGTTACCAACATGGACGCCAATTCATCTCCGGAGTCCTTCATCACAAGGGGGAAACAGCCGGGCCGAAACCGAAAAGTGGGGAACATGTTCGTGTTGAGGAACCAAGGGTTGATATCAGGGGACCTTTCATATTATCAAAGGGAACACAACAACACATCAAACCAAGTGTTTTCGGTGGACTGGTTTACAGAGCTAGAATCAGTTCTGTGGCAGGTGAACTGCGCAGAAAAGCAGCCCTGCAGTTTTTGGGAGGGAATCTCGGTCGGAATGTGAAGAACACCCCAATATTTGCTTTCGTCAGCATCGCCTTGGCAGCTAACCAGACCTTTGAACAGAATGCTTCTGAAAACATCTCATCACAAATTCGAGTATGTCTGCTGGTGCTTTTCAGTCCTAAAAAAGTCAATAAAACACTCATAGTCTGTCAGTCATTCTTCCCAATCCAGTCCTCCATTCAATCTCACTCCTCACTTACTTTAAAAAACTTCAATCAATCATCATTCATTTGTTCACCATTGTTCATAATGTCACCTGCTCAACCATTTAGCTTCCTCAATCATTCAGTTGAGTTATAAGGATTCAATCAATCAAATACTGCATTAGGCCTATTTATCTGCTGACATCTATTAATTTGTGTTAAACAATCAGTCCAGTGTAAGTTTTTGCTTGACCTTAACAAACAAATATATGGATTTTCTAACAGAAGTAGTACCGTAAGTTATAATATGCCTTGATTTTCGTGGATGTTGTGGAGGTGGAGGCGGAATACCTCCGAGCCCAATAATGTGTGCCATTTCCCAATGTTGGACGGCAAAATTGTGAGCCTTCCAAGTAAGTAGGAATAGGAAATGCCCCCCCCCGTTATTATTCCCCTCGCTCCAACAAGAAATGCTGGGGATGCCCATGTTTTGGAAGCAGTGTGAAAGCTTTTCTATTTTGGACTATTGTAGGAGCTGTTCAAGGCCCGTGGTGTTGATGATAGTGATGTCCAGTCCCAGGATGTAGGCTTGGAGAATTTGGAATTTGGAAAACTGATCAGCACAGGCTGTGAGGCTGCAGTATACGAGGCCAGAGTGAAGAAACAGGATAATGGTAAACCAATACTTTATATAGATGATTAACACTAAACCTTATACTGGAGAATTGATCAGCACAGGCTGTGAGGCTGCAGTATACGAGGTCAGAGTGAAGAAACAGGATAACGGTAAACCATTACTTTATATAGATGATTAACACTAAACCTTATACTGGAGAATTGATCAGCACAGGCTGTGAGGCTGCAGTATACGAGGCCAGAGTGAAGAAACAGGATAACGGTAAACCATTACTTTATATAGATGATTAACACTAAACCTTATACTGGAGAATTGATCAGCACAGGCTGTGAGGCTGCAGTATACGAGGCCAGAGTGAAGAAACAGGATAACGGTAAACCATTACTTTATATAGATGATTAACACTAAACCTTATACTGGAGAATTGATCAGCACAGGCTGTGAGGCTGCAGTAGGCCAGAGTGAAGAAACAGGATAACGGTAAACCATTACTTTATATAGATGATTAACACTAAACCTTATACTGGAGAATTGATCAGCACAGGCTGTGAGGCATCTTAGCTTTCTAAGGGCATTTCACGTTTCACTTAACACTACCCTTAGATTTTCGCTGTGATTCGGCATGTATTTCACACGGCGCCATCTATCTAGAGGGAGATAATCCAGTTCGAAAGTTGTTCCCAAAGCATGAGGTCAAATGTCGGCCCCATTTAAACGAGCCAATGAAATTATCTGTTATTCAAATATTTCTCAGACATGCAAACATGTCAGTTTCACGAGGCGCAAGACTGGGGGAGTCTACGCGAGACCAAAACGAAGTTGTGCAAATTAGCTATTTTATTTCTCACTCTAGTGGAGCATGCTTCTTCATTTATCTTAAGAAACAAACGGCCTAATATATTTGAAAACAAAATAAAATCGGCGGCAGACCACAGGAAAATGATATGCTTTTTATTTTGTGATGGGGGCACTTCGAGGCCCACCATGGGATCATTTCAATCGATCGCTTTCTGGAGGCGTGTCTTCGTTGTATGAATGTGATTGCACCGATGTCGGATGTAACGGGACCAGTCGGATGTGACCATTTGGGAAACGCCCTATTACACTCAGATAGCACCCGTTACCGCATGGCTACGAGCAGAAGTTTCTACGTATGATCGTGCCATGCGTTCGGATGATGGCTGTGAGGCTGCAGTAGACGAGGCCAGAGTGAAGAAACAGGATAACGGTAAACCAATACTTTATATAGATTTTTAACACTAAACCTTATACTGGAGAATTGATCAGCACAGGCTGTGAGGCTGCAGTATACGAGGCCAGAGTGAAGAAACAGGATAATGGTAAACCAATACTTTATATAGATGATTAACACTAAACCTCATACTGGAGAATTGATCAGCACAAGCTGTGAGGCTGCAGTATACGAGGCCAGAGTGAAGAAACAGGATAATGGTAAACCAATACTTTATATAGATGATTAACACTAAACCTTATACTGGAGAATTGATCAGCACAAGCTGTGAGGCTGCAGTATACGAAGCCAGAGTAAAGAAACAGGATAACGGTAAACCATTACTTTATATAGATGATTAACACTAAACCTTATACTGGAGAATTGATCAGCACAGGCTGTGAGGCTGCAGTATACGAGGCCAGAGTGAAGAAACAGGATAATGGTAAACAAATACTTTATATAGATGATTAACACTAAACCTTATACTGGAGAATTGATCAGCACAAGCTGTGAGGCTGCAGTATACGAGGCCAGAGTGAAGAAACAGGATAACGGTAAACCATTACTTTATATAGATGATTAACACTAAACCTTATACTGGAGAATTGATCAGCACAAGCTGTGAGGCTGCAGTATACGAGGCCAGAGTGAAGAAACAGGATAACGGTAAACCATTACTTTATATAGATGATTAACACTAAACCTTATACTGGAGAATTGATCAGCACAGGCTGTGAGGCTGCAGTATACGAGGCCAGAGTGAAGAAACAGGATAATGGTAAACCAATACTTTATATAGATGATTAACACTAAACCTTATACTGGAGAATTGATCAGCACAAGCTGTGAGGCTGCAGTATACGAGGCCAGAGTGAAGAAACAGGATAACGGTAAACCATTACTTTATATAGATGATTAACACTAAACCTTATACTGGAGAATTGATCAGCACAGGCTGTGAGGCTGCAGTATACGAGGCCAGAGTGAAGAAACAGGATAACGGTAAACCATTACTTTATATAGATGATTAACGCTAAACCTTATACTGGAGAATTGATCAGCACAAGCTGTGAGGCTGCAGTATACGAGGCCAGAGTGAAGAAACAGGATAACGGTAAACCATTACTTTATATAGATGATTAACACTAAAACTTATACTGGAGAATTGATCAGCACGGGCTGTGAGGCTGCAGTAGACGAGGCCAGAGTGAAGAAACAGGATAACGGTAAACCAATACTTTATATAGATGATTAACACTAAACCTCATACTGGAGAATTGATCAGCACAAGCTGTGAGGCTACAGTATACGAGGCCAGAGTGAAGAAACAGGATAACGGTAAACCATTACTTTATATAGATGATTAACACTAAACCTTATACTGGAGAATTGATCAGCACAGGCTATGAGGCTGCAGTAGGCCAGAGTGAAGAAACAGGATAACGGTAAACCAATCTTTATATAGATGATTAACAGTAAACCTCATACTGGAGAATTGATCAGCACAAGCTGTGAGGCTGCAGTATACGAGGCCAGAGTGAAGAAACAGGATAGCGGTAAACCATTACTTTATATAGATGATTAACAGTAAACCTCATACTGGAGAATTGATCAGCACAAGCCGTGAGGCTGCAGTATACGAGGCCAGAGTGAAGAAACAGGATAACGGTAAACCATTACTTTATATAGATGATTAACAGTAAACCTCATACTGGAGAATTGATCAGCACAAGCTGTGAGGCTGCAGTATACGAGGCCAGAGTGAAGAAACAGGATAACGGTAAACCAATACTTTATATAGATGATTAACGCTAAACCTTATACTGGAGGATTGATCAGCACAAGCTGTGAGGCTGCAGTATACGAGGCCAGGGTGAAGAAACAGGATAACGGTAAACCAATACTTTATATAGATGATTAACAGTAAACCTCATACTGGAGAATTGATCAGCACAAGCTGTGAGGCTGCAGTATACGAGGCCAGAGTGAAGAAACACGATAATGGTAAACCATTACTTTATATAGATGATTAACACTAAACCTTATACTGGAGAATTGATCAGCACAAGCTGTGAGGCTGCAGTATACGAGGCCAGAGTGAAGAAACAGGATAACGGTAAACCAATACTTTATATAGATGATTAACACTAAACCTCGTACTGGAGAATTGATCAGCACAAGCTGTGAGGCTGCAGTATACGAGGCCAGAGTGAAGAAACAGGATAACGGTAAACCAATCTTTATATAGATGATTAACAGTAAACCTCATACTAGAGAAGCCTCCCCAGAAGTGATTCTTGACTGAATATATATTGTATTGATTTGAGGGGTTGTGGGATTGTTTGAGGTCCCAGGGCTGTTGTACACCTTAGCTTATGATAGACAAACTGAGAAGTCAGGAAGGATTGGAATTATCCAACCACAGAAAATGGAAGAAAAGCTAAATTTGTGAGATTAATTGTTATTGAGATTTCTACAAGAAATTGAATATTCTATTCTATATTGAATGTCCATATGAAATGGTTGAATTATTGAACTGATTGGATTACATGCATTAGAGTGAGAGGATTATAGTATTACCGTATGTGCTTCGGAATAATAGGACTGATCAGTGATAATTATGAGATCCATATAAGGCCACGTTAATAGTTTCACTGAGTTATTATGGTAATTGAATTGTCAAAGTGATTGTATTCAACTTTTGCTCCCCAATTATAAGAAGAGGACAATGTGGAGATCAGTGGTGAGACAGAGGAGCGTGTATTAATTGAGGCGAGCAGTTTGGGTGAACCGATGGAGTCCGGGTACCTCCTCGCTGACTTGGACGATGATAACGACACAAATTCTGAGGCCAGTGACATCACGGTGATCAGTGATCTTGAGACAGATGAGACATGGCTGGATGTTGGAGAGGATGGAGCATTAGCGGTGTTCAGTGTGTCACCAGTACTGAATCAGGGGGAGAGTGAAGCCTTAGGTATGGACAATGATGAGGAATTCGTCAAACCACAAATTTAGTCATAACTGTTCAGGACATCTTTACAAATACCCCTACTGACTGTTACATGTCTATTATTATGGCCAGATATGGCTAGTAGCGGTGCCATTCATGGACAGATATACCTGGTACTGTGGCCATATGTGGCTGGTACGGTGCCAAGACTTAACACATCCTGATTATGTGAACCTCATCATTCACAACACCCATGCCAATCGATTCTCCAACTGAAATTATTTTCACTATCAATACAATCTAGACTGAACAAATCCTGACTGACCATTTCCAGGTTCAAGTACTTCATCAACTCAGAATGTCAGGGCCAAGTACTTCATCAACTCAGAATGTCAGGGCCAAGTACTTCATGAACTCAGAATGTCAGGGCCAAGTACTTCATCAACTCAGAATGTCCGGGCCAAGTACTTCATCAACTCAGAATGTCAGGGCCAAGTACTTCATGAACTCAGAATGTCAGGGCCAAGTACTTCATCAACTCAGAATGTCAGGGCCAAGTACTTCATGAACTCAGAATGTCAGGGCCAAGTACTTCATCAACTCAGAATGTCAGGGCCAAGTACTTCATGAACTCAGAATGTCAGGGCCAAGTACTTCATCAACTCAGAATGTCAGGGCCCATCTTAGCTTGCTAAGGGCATTTCACGTTTCACTTAACACTACCCTTAGATTACCGCTGTGATTCGGCATGTATTTCACACGGCGTCATCTATCTAGAGGGAGATAATCAAGTTCGAAAGTTGTTCCCAAAAGCATGAGGTCAAATGTCGGCCCCATTTAAACGAGCCAATGAAATTATCTGTATTCAAATATTTCTCAGACGTGCAGAGATGTCAGTTTCACGAGGCGCAAGACTGGGGGAGTCTACGCGAGACCAAAACGAAGTTGTGCGAATTAGCTATTTTATTTCTGACTCTAGGAGGCAAGTGGAAACATTGAGCTCTGGAGGGCTTCTTTGTTAAATCATATTACAAACGGCCTAACATATTTGAAAACAAAATAAAATCGGCGACAGACCACAGGAAAATGATATGCTTTTTATTTTGTGATGGGGGCACTTCGAGGCCCACCATGGGATATCGTTTCAATCGATCGCTTTCTGGAGGTGTGTCTTCGTTGTATGAATGTGATTGCACCGATGTCGGATGTAACGGGACCAGTCTGATGTGACCATTTGGGAAACGCCCTATTACACGCAGATAGCACCCGTTACCGCATGGCTACGAGCAGAAGTTTCTACGTATGATCGTGCCATGCGTTCGGATGATGGTCAGGGCCTAAAATCTGTCTTTTACCTACTTGTACTTCTGATTGGAGCTGTAGTATTGAAGAGAAACATTTGTTTTGCAATTAGAAAATATTTGCTGACAGTAAATTTACAGTTTGAAAATTTATTTCCACTAGTTGATGGTAATACTATGGGATTGAAACCTGAAGATGACTATGATCTCGCCGTGAAAATTATGTTCAACTATAGTACCGAGTCCAACAGTGACGCCATTATGAGAGCAATGGAGAAAGAAACCATACCAGCCAAGATGGCCGCCACACAGGGAACACTAGGAACCTGGGAAAATGGGTAAAACTGCAAGTTCTTCCTCGAGTGAAAGTTCAGATCAACTCTAAACATGCATGTACTAGTAAACAAGATTTCTGTACTTTATTGAAGCTTTGATTTCATAGCAGTAAGTCCTCATTGGTCACTTCTAATAAAAAGACCTATACTTGCCAAATGTAACAGTCACCCGACTACACTACAAGTAGTAAGAGAATTTCGATTATCTGACATTTCACTAAACAAAAGTAAAATATTCCTTTGTGAATACCTCCCCATTGCAGAAATCATGTCAAGAAGAAACGTAAGCTCCCACCACATCCAAATATTGTGGACATGAGATCGGTGTTCATCGGCTCAATGCCAAGGTTAGAAGATGCCATGCAGCAATTTCCTGCAGCTCTGCCACCATCGATAAACCCAGAGGGATCTGGACGAAATTTGACCATGTTCCTGGTGATGAAGAAGTAAGTTTTCCATTCTCATCTGTGACGGACAGTGTTGTCATTGATCAATCTCTCCAAATAGTCAAATAGTTACAATAATAAAAGAAAGACAGCTGAAATTTACTTCCTTTATCAGGGGTATTCCAGTAGATTTACTGTTTACCCTAACTTATCTGATAGAGGGCGCCACTATATACATAGTTTCCTTGATCTAGGGTGATATGGTGGATTATCACCCCAAGAGAAAACAGTACATGTATCACCCTTGGCCAAGGCACTCTGTGTTGTATTATTCTGAATTTCCTTCAATACTTTATCGATTGTTTTCGGGAACATCCTGGCCTTTGCAGTCACCATATTTCGAAACTGACCAATGATTTTTGGGTTGCCGGGGTGATATTGTACAGATTCCCAGTTCATTCAGCAATCTTCAGATGATTGGGGAGATATTTCATAGTGATCGTTAAATTTCAGAATGGGAGAGAGATGTTTAAATTATTGCCCTCTCCACAAGGACAACACAGAATCATCTCAACCAATCCGCCTTTTGCCCTATTCGTAATGCCGGTTTCGGCCGCAAGGTGGCGCTAGCGCTCACGGCGCTTTTGGTCTGTTCCGGTTGTCTGCTACACTGAACATGTGCAGGAGGGAAGGCGCGTATTGTATTTCGTCTCGTTTCGTCAGATTTTCTCACTGATGGAGACGTCTTTGGTAGTTTACGTAAGTATAGTCATCAAGTCTAATTTTTACTCGTTTGTACAAGCATAATAAAAGCCGCTTTGTCAACAAATTGGGCAATCAAAGCTCGTCGTTGTTGTTGTTATAAAACATGGTGGGTGGCCGGCAGTTCAGCCTGATCAGAGACTACAATAATTGTTTATTGTAGAGTCTCTGGCCTGATTAAACCACACTCTACTGAAAACAATCAGCAGGGGCCAGTTTGTTTGATCAAGTACTGTGAGAAATAATCGGATTATTAGTTAACCCGACTACCATGTAGCTGTTAATGTAGCTGTATGATTATAATGTGATAAACAAGAACCCAACCCGCCTCAGTTGGGACTGCTGATAGTGTTTCATAATTTTATTGTGAAAAGACACACTGAACAGGAAATTAATTAACTTCTCATAAATACTGAGGAAGTAGTTTTTGCACTAATAGTTACTTATTTTTAATTTTTTAATTATCTAATTACTATCTAAAAAAGCCGATTGAAGCCAGGAGAACCGCGACAATATTATCAGTGATAATGCCTCGACAATCGTACGGTACAGTAATCCTTTATCCCGGAGTCGATGACACGCAAGTCTCTAGTATAACTAAACAAATGTTTTATAACAACAACGACGAGCTTTGATTGCCCAATTTGTTGACAAAGCGGCTTTTATTATGCTTGTACAAACGAGTAAAAATTAGACTTGATGACTATACTTACGTAAACTACCAAAGACGTCTCCATCAGTGAGAAAATCTGACGAAACGAGACGAAATACAATACCCGCCTTCCCTCCTGCACATGTTCAGTGTAGCAGACAACCGGAACAGACCAAAAGTGCCGTGAGCGCTAGCGCCACCTTGCGGCCGAAACCGGCATTACGAATAGGGCAAAAGGCGGATTGGAATACTACAAATCAACATGAAGAATAATAAAATGGATTTATTGACTTTTAATACTCTGTAACATAGATCATGGAGAATCCAACTGATTCTCATTGAAGTCCTGTCATATGGATATGTCAGGTTTCCAATATTTATCGGAAATGCACGACCTGAGAGAACATGTTTTTATTCCCGTAAATTCAGTCATTTCATTATTGTATTATATTATTTGTCACACAGGTACACACAAACTCTACGGGAATATCTGAATGAGAAGCGACCATCCCTCCACACCTCCATCCTCCTCTTTACACAGCTACTGGAAGGTCTCATTCACATGGTGCAGCATGGGATAGCTCACCGAGATCTGAAAAGCAATAATATCTTAGTGGAAGAAGAAGAGGAGAATTCAGTGGCGCTCACGATCAGCGATTTCGGGTTCTGTCTGACAGAAGGTGGCCTCAAAGTTCCGTTTCCAAACTTGGATATGATGCGTGGAGGAAATACGGCTCTTATGGCCCCAGAGGTAGGCAATCCAAAGCTGTAATTTTTATGTTCAAAGCTGTACATTATGCTTGATGAGAATTGGCTTTGTAGAAGTGTAGAGTACAGATTGTAACTGGATGAAAGTAGCTCTCACAGACATTATATATGTTCTATCAGGGTATACATGGTAGGCTCACAAGAATGTAAGAACTGTGAATAAATAGATTGTATAGGCCCAGTATTACCCAAGAATGTGAAATCAGCATACATTTACATACAGTGAAATCTGTGATTCATACTGATACCTGGGTAAACTGACCAACCTCTAAATACTGACATTATCCGTGGTCCCAATACTTGAATCTAAAGTAAACCTTCATAAAGCAGAACCCAGTCAAGATGGACGCTATAATCTGGTACCAAGCATGGTTGGTGTACACAGCTTCTCTGTGGTAAGTTCACCGTAGGGTAAATGTGTGAAAATATACAATACATTGTAGTTAATGTCACAATGTAATCTGGATTATCGCCCTTGGCTGACTTGTCAAGTTCATTTTGTCTCTGTTTTGCACAGATTGCGTGCGCTGTTCCTGGGAGGTCCTCTTGTCTTGACTTCAGTCAATCAGATCTATGGGCTGCCGGAGCCTTAGCCTACGAAATATTTGGTGAAAATAATCCATTTTATCGGGGAATGGGCAGTGAGAGACGAGACAGTAGGACATACACTGAGAAAGAACTTCCTCTTCTGCCAGGTATTGTGGGAAAATGAGGAATTTTGAATAAATTCAATAAATCTATAAAACATCTTTTGTTAAACATACATATTTCAATGATGGTTGGCTGTTCATATTAAAAACAGATAGCACACGATCAACTCTCACATAATTGGCTTACATTCTACATGCTAATTTAGCTATCTGTAAATATCACACATTGTCTGGTTTGGAAAAATATTTAGCATGTTGCGAGGTGTGATTTAACTGTTTGTACGACATTCCATTGTGGTGACATTCCATTGACATTCCATTCCAGAGTGTTAAATCTAACAATATGTCTATGATTGTTACTGTTGTAGGTGAAGTCCCACAGCCTGTACAAAGTCTGATCTACAGCCTACTGAAGAGAGACCCACAAGAGGTGAGAATAGGGGTCAGAGAGAGGCAATCAAGAGAGAGCACCAGGGATGAACACATTCTTGTCTGACATGTTTTGTTGTCCCTCGATTCCTGAAGGGCTAAATGGAGACTATAGTATTGGGTCCGTCCGTCCTTGCATCGTAACTACTTCGTTTCCGGACAGTAACTTTTGAAAAACTGAACCGATTGTTTTCAAATTTGGTTTGTGGGTACCTCGCCTCAAGATCTCGCTTGGGATTGTATTTCACGCCAATCCACCTATAGGTGGCGCCACCTGGGGACCAAGTTAAAATTTCGTTTCTGGACAGTAACTTTTGAAAATGCATAAGCAAAGTCACTCCGAATAAAGTTAACAAACGCATATTGACAGTCTCAATATTTCGACAAAGTTATATTTGTCATAATCAGGAGAAATGAGGCATTTTCATACATAGCTACAGAATATATACAGTTTCTGAGAAGATAACATGCTGAGCGGTTACAGTGGAAGGGTAATTGGCTAGACAGAGAATACACTAACATTCCCTGACGGGTGTCCGAGCAAGCAGTTGTAGTTTTAGATACAGGTAGGTCTCGTTTGTTAACTTTATTCGGAGTGACTTTGCTTATGCATTATGCCAAGCTCATCAGTGGATCAACAAAAACGTTTGAAAAACTGAACGGATTCTTTTCATATTTGGTATGTAGGTACCTTGCCAGAGAACCCTCGCTTTTGATTGTTTTCCAGGCCAATCCGCCTATAGGTGGCACCACCTGGGGGCCGAGTTAAAATTTTGTCGTTGGACAATAACTTTTGAAAAACTGAACAGATTCTTTCCAAATTTGGTGTGTGGGTACCTTGCCTCGGGATCACGCTTGGGATTGTTTTTCACGCCAATCTGCTTATAGGTGGAGCCACCTGTGAGCAAAGTTAAAATTTCATTTTCAGACAATAACTTGAAAACCTTACCGGATGAAGACAAGTTTGGTAATTGTGGGTACCTTGTTACATGGATCTCACTTGGGATTGCTCTCCATGCCGGGTACTGAATGTTACGGTTTCAAGTGAAATCAATTGTTTCAACGTCAGGGGACGTCAACCCCCCAGGTTTTCATTGAGCTTGTTTAATTGTTGTAAATAATCATAAGAAGATTCATCATAATCACAATTTCATTTCATTGCCAAATAATTTCAGGTAATCTGTAAAGGAAGGCACATACAACAGCCTGCTTCATCACTTTTAGTATACATGTAGTATTTAAGGCTTCCGATTAATGTATTCATGTCCAATGCGCTCGGATAGCGGCTTATTTATACAGCAATGTGCTAACAAGCATTAACTGCAATTAACCAATCTGTTTTGCAGAACATGATCAATTCAGCTTTCATGAACTTCGCAGCTTTATTATCGTTAAATATGATTGTGTTTTTCAGAGACCTTTACCTGAAGTGGCAGCTAGCCTGTTGCAGATCTATCTCTGGGGACCGGAGGAATGGCTGTGTGGAAAACCACCTTCAGAATCTGATATCATCCAATGGCTTCTGACCTTGTCAGCTCAGGTCTTGTGCGAAGGTCGGGTCAAGGACACAAGATCAAAATGCTTGAAAGGTCGCTCTAGTGTCAGGGGGTCAAGGTCAAATGTGGAGTTCGAGTTGAAGAAGACTTTTCTGTCCAGAGTGAGGCTAGATGAACTCCTGGTGGCGATTCAGTTGATTCAGAGCTAGTGGCTCCACCTATACTTCTCCTTTTTCATAATCCCTGCATTACGTGGTGACAGTCCTTGCCATTCAATATACTGGTTATGGGCAAGATAGGTGTAGGTGCAGAATTGTATAGATCTTTTCCATTTGTGATACTTAAGTGTGGGACTATGGTTTATAACTGTATGTAACAGATGAATAGACCATACAAATACCAGTTTGTTTGCTTATTACACTGCATTTTGTTTAAAATGTTAAAGATTTGATAGTGTATATAAACTAATGAACATTACAAAACCAAGCTCAAAACCTTATACAGTTATCTATGTCCAGTGGTTATCCGAGTGTCTAGTATCAGTCAAGATTTCCATCAGTAAGGGTCTATTTTGGAAAAGTACGGGATTTGACCAGCTCTGATTATACTGGTACATTATGGATGCCCACAGACAGCTTGTTGTAGATAGCATGTTTGGTGAATGAACGATTCCTGCCTACAAGTTTAATAACTTGACTTCAAAATGTAAAGACTGAACTAGTGTAAATAGACGAGTATCGAGAGGTACTCTGTACAATGCATGTCTGTCTGTATGTGTGTGTTTGACAAAACCTTGGTCACTTCAGGACCAGTTGTTCCTGTTTGGCATGTTTCTGTATTCTCTGCAGTGTATTCAATCAATCTTCTATAATATGATACACTCACAGTAAAGTGAAAGTAAAATGAAAGTGACAATCACATGGAAGATCAATGGGTAGTTGGTAGATTGCAAGCCTAGTCTCAAGTGGTTCACAGACCCTTTTGACACACTGTTTCTGTGGGGTTATAATTGTGGATGACTGGGGAAGGAAGGGAGAGTGCTGACTCGGTCCTATCTGTTCTGATACCCCGACATTGATTAGTCTGTTTAGCCAGCTACATAGATAACTTATAATTTGGATTACAACAACAGCGTTATACCAGTTGCTACTTTTGTCTTTTGTGTGATATAAATTTCTTGGAAAAAAAAAGTGGTTTTCTTATTTTACAATATAATTTCCCAATGATAATCATTGAACCCATCAGAAAACATCAAGCCTGAAATCCTATTTCCATTGGTCATTCTGTCCTATCTTGCACTGCTATTGAGAAGTGAATGATGCATACAGATGCAGACCATGTAGACTATAAGATTGTGAGCTCTGCTGTTCTTGTGTAGTGTGAATTCACACTCCTCTCTGATGGAATCTCTCACTGGTAGACTGCAAGGATCCGGTCAAAAGTTTGGAAGGAATCAATTCCATCTCCAAAGGAATGGTCACAAGGTGAAATGCAAAAAAAAATTCAATACGGTTATGTCATAAGGTAATGTTTTACTTCCACAGCAATGACTTATTCCATTCCATTGACGTGGGAATGATGCGACCTGGTGCGTTTTGCAAGGACAATGAACACAGCCAACACGTCATGCATATGAGTTCAGGATACCGAGCCTGGGGGACATAATTGACTAAAAACAGCACAAAAAATCAAGGGCCGTAAGCGATGCATGTTTTCGGGATAGGCTATCATTCACTGATTTTCCATTCTTCTTTAAATTGACTCGAGGCTTGATTTTTTCACCGAGCCAATTCATTTCCCTTACATTCAAAATATGGTCAAACATTGGAAAATTGCAACCTTTGCACTTCACCTTTAACCTAATTAATATGCATGGAATGCAATGATTCTGTAATACTCCTCACGGTCCATGCTAGACGTGTACGCCAAGTTTGGAAAGAATCACGTCATTTCTAATGCAATATATCGAACACTACCGACACCGGGGTCACAGTATATGCTCTCCCTGTACGAGCTAAGAATCTAATATGAGGTAGGCTACACCGATTTTCATGGAAGTTCACCTTAGATTGAGATTATTGGGCATGCCCATTTGTAAAACATCACATATATTTCCAACTTCATCAAAATCTTCACTGGTAATATATTCTTGATCCATTTCCTGTGCTGACCTAGATGTTTCTCCAGTTGACCCTCTGATTTACTGCATGTGTGCTGAAGCCAGTGTATGCTAGAGTGTCTCTCTATACAGAGGCCAGCCTGTGGAAGAGCAATCAAAACTGTCTTCCATACTTTAGTGTGTATTAATTTGATACATCAAGGAAAAATAAAAGGAGTAATATATAATACAGATTACTCTGTTAAATGACTAAAAAGACATGCAGGAGTTTGTCAACGTAATAAAGTATAACTGGTCTGATCTAAGAAACAAACTAGTAGGCACTTTCTTTTACTGTGTGCTTCATTCAACTCCAAAACAGTGAGGCTTCAAAAGGTGGATCATCTTTCTAGAAATACTAAGGAAGGGAAAAACTTTCAAGTTTCAGACAGAGAAAAGAACTAGAGGTTCTGCTTTGACCCTTGAGTTGCCACTCTGTCATAAAGCCTATCATGTTTTTTTTTTTTGCAAAAACATCTCTCCCCCCAACCTCCCACCTTGCCTTGAGTGCCTTGCACTGAGTGCCTTGCACAGTATTTATGAGACGGTGCTAGATAATAAATGTGGCAATAAGTATCCAAAGCAAAGCTGCGCATCTGAAAATACTGGATGTAGATGCTGATGAAAGACCTGATAGTCTGAGGGGTAGAAATGTTAATTGAACAAGCTAATCAGGCAAGGAGGCCATTCCAATGAAGCTTCCATCCAAGTTTGGTGAAATTCCATCCAGTAATTCTCCCAATATCCTGCAGAGAAGGCCAAGTAGACCGATGCACACACTCGCACCAAAACCTTATCAGATGAGGAGGCCATTCCAATAAAACATCTGTCTACGTCTGGTATAATTCCATCCAGTAGTTCCCCAGAGCAGACAAGGCCTGTATATACAGGGGTCGAAATTTACACCTGTCTACCTGTCTCTGACAGGTAATTTTTGAAAGAGACAGGTAGAGCAATAAAGTACCTGTCTCTATTGACAGGTAGGTCTCTATTGACAGGTAGCCAATAATTTTGTTTTGGTGTTCAAACTGTATCTTCAACAAAATTCATTCAAAACACCTGCTAATAAGTGCAAGTAAACAAGGTGTCATTAATTTATTAGTGACTTGCAACATCTAAATTTGTCATTAATCTCTAGTTACATGTATGTGACGATTTCAACGATTGCATGTTCAGGTAATTCTTAAAGGTGACGGTAAACATTTCGGTCACCTGTCTCGTATGACAGGTAAATTATTTTGAATATTTCGACCCCTGTATATACATACAGTGTTTGGGGGAGTTCCGAATCACTTTTCACATCCAGACTGCTAGCGCTCGTTCTTTTACTGTCGTCTATAAATGTATGTAAAAAAATCTTCAATCGGACTTGTCAATCGATGAGAAAATAACCTCCGCTTCAGTGCACCAGCGCGGGCAGTTGCGAATCATTTTGGTGAGTTGCGGATCACGCCATCTAGCGGCCGTTACAGGCACTGAGAATGGAATTTTTATGGGCTTGAGGGGTCATCTGCTAATCATCCATAGGCCGGTGAAGCCCTGGAGAAGATTTCAATGTTGCCTTAATTCTCCCCGCCCTGTGAGCGAATTTTTAACTGTTGCAGTCCAGGCACAAATGACACGCAGATCTAGCGTCGAAAATGTTCTGAAGTATATTTATCTTGGAGCGAGCCTACAAAATTGCATTGTAATCTCAATTTAATTATTTTTTAGAACATTTTAGGATACGATGTCTGACAATCATGAAGGGTGGGCTAGTGAACTTTCCTGTACTGCTCCAAAACGACGAAACAGAAGAAGTGGGAACTTCGTGACTTTAAAGATTATCATATTGGGGTCATTTTAGGCCTGGGCCGAACAGAGGATCATGGGTAAATTCAAAAGGGGGCCGTGTGGTATCTCATAAATTCGTTTTTTTTCCAGCCAGTTCTGTCCATTTCTTCGAATTTTTCTGGCCTAAAAGGACTAGAAAGTATTTCATTTGGGCAAAAGTAGTTATTCTCTACTTTATTTGGTAGTTTATGAAAGAAAAATCGGAAAATTAAAATTTCGAAAAATCGGCCAAAAAACTAGTCGACAAATGGCTGCCGAGATGACGTTACTCGACGTCATCATAGAGTTCATCTTAAACTTTGTTACTCTTTCGGGTAGAGCTTGAACAAAAGATACTGTATGTTATGTTGCAGCGCTATAGCCTTATGGATAGCGAAAATATATAGGTTGACTCCCTCCCCCCCCCCACCCCTCACCTGCGATACACCCCAAATCTTCCAGACCAGATAGTGTTAATAAAGGGACATCCAGTTATTGAACTCGTAGAAACCTCGCTCAGTGATAAACAATTTTATTTATATAAAACTTTTTATATTGGAGTAAGAGATATGTCTGAAATTACTGAATTTGATGATGTAATATCGAGAAAATGATTTGTTCACCAAGATTTGGAATGATTCGCGTACATAGTTCCGGTTAAAAGGATATTGTCATTGATTCAATTTTGTTTTACAATGCCATGTAAGTCGGTTTACACCTGTTGTATTAGTTGTGAGACGGTCCCTTATTCACCGATTTCAAGTTATGAATGGTGATTATTTCGTTGATTCGGAATTGACATCTCTATAGCCCCATTATATTACAATGCTGGTCAGTTAACATTTATCGCAAATCACTAGATATTTTATTTGGCCATTTAGCAAGATTCTGTCACTTAAATAAATACTGAATATACCGCCTAAACCCATCTTATTTCGCGCAGATTCACTACTGCAAAAATCGCACGTGTTTTTCGACTCGGTGTCAATTTGTCATTGCACAGTACCGGAAGTATTACGTTGCCGAATTGACCGGAAAAGAAACAGTGCAGGTCGGCTGTTTGACATTCATTTCAGTCCACGAAAACAGACGTTCAAATAAACCTAAAAAGTTTTAATCGGATGCTTAACTTCAAGAAATATCAGGCATTAATTAAGAAAGTGATCCGCAACTCCCCGTGATTCGGAACTCCCCCAAACACTGTATACACAAGTAGACAGATGGACACCGGACACGGATGGATGGACGCACACACCAAAACCTAATCAGATGAGGCCATTCCAATGAATCTTCCATCCAAATTTGCTCAAATTCCGTCCCGTAGTTTAAAATACATGAACCTATCTTTAAAGAGACAATGATGAAACTAATGATAGTGGCAACAGTGTTGCCACGAGTTACCTCCCTGTGTCTCATAACTAGTTCTCTAGATATTGGCTAGCACCGCATGACATTCCAAATATTAAACATTTATAAACAATGTTACTATTTATAACCAAACCAAACCTGCTTTGATTTATGCCTTAATCTCCGCCAGGAATACAATACAAACGATAAAACGGAAGTTTTAAAACAAAAGTTATCTCCCCTGGGGAGTTGTCTCCCTTTAGGGGAGCTCTCTCAGCTCATAGACAGGATATAAAAGGCCTGCAGCCATAATCCACTTCCTCTTTTCTCATTGTTATAAACCGAGACCTGTAGTGTACAAGGCCGCGGAGTGAGGGGAAGGATGGGAGGGCCATTACATAAAAGCAGGTTTGGTTTGGTTATAAATAGTAACATTGTTTATAAATGTTTAATATTTATTGCCCAAACCTACACCTGCTTTGATTTATGCCTCACTACCAACATATGGAGGTGGGAACCTCGGCCCTGTTGTATTTGCAATGGCAGGCTGAATATCCGCTGAGATAATCACAAACAAGACACAATAATATTCAACAAGAAAACCCTGGTTGGAGACGCAGAAGGTAATCATGGATATAATAAGTGGCTACTTATCTTGATGCATGTCTTCATGCATGTAGCTGTGGTCTTGGATGTGGAGCACAATATTACCTCCCGTACAGGACTCAAGGACTCTTGCCGCAATGAGTACTTGAAAGGCAGCATGTATGAGTTGGGATCTTCTATCGCCAATGTAGCATACAAGGTGTCCGGCTCTGTGATTGTGGTAGTGGTACGAAGTATTACCGCCATCGTAACTCAGGAACCTGAGCGCCTGAGTTCGGAAGTAAGCAAGTATGAGTTGGGAGAAAACGCCATCGTACCATACAAGTCGCCCAACTGACACCATTGTCAGTCCACATTCCGCCTTACGTCCAACTCTGTGTACTTTAATCCCTGATGCTGACACTGGACTGTTGAGAGTTGACAGCGGAATCTCTGAGTCTACTCTTTGTCTTTGTCAACCTTCTGTACTTTACTGTTGCTGACACTGGAGACCTGAAAATAACCATTATTAATACTCACAAAAGTGTCAGTTCTTTGTACTTTGAACTTGTGAGTTGACCGCAAGGTGACTCAGCTGAGATGATCTAGAAGGTCATAGCTTTAACCTGAAATGACACAAGCAAGTAAAGGCAAAGATTAAAACTCACCATTGTGTCAGGCCTTGATTGATGACTTGAGAGTCGGTGACTGGCAAGCTGAGCTATTACTTCCTCTGGTGATCATGTAGTATGTGGACATATGATATGACTGAGAGATGAGATGAGATGATACAGCAAGCTGGCAGACTTTGCGATGATGGAAAATGCCCCTCCCCTGTTTTCGCAATTTACTTGACCACGTGCTGGGCAGCCACCAGCGGCCCAAGCGTGGTCACCCTATCTGATTGCACTGACATTATCTCTCAGATAGAAATTGGTGAACGTGGAATTTGCCGTCCAAGCACAAGACTGGACAATGTCATGGAGGGACAAGTTCTTCCATAAAGGCCATGACGTAGTGATGGCACGAATTTCATGAGAAGAAGCAGTAGACAGTAGCGGGGGAGCGTCAATGGCCAATTGATATGACCACTTAATGGTCTTCTTTAACCACGAAGCGATGGTATTCTTAGTAATGTCACGTACCGCCGACGGACGAAGGGACAAGAATAACAGACGACGCGAGCCCCGACCGGGATCGGTACGAGTGAGATAGTGGCGTATGGCTCGAACAGGGCATAACAAAAGGTCGTCTTCCAGGCCATGTACGAAGTCTGATAACGCAGGGATGGAGTACAAACGTTGAGCACACGGACCTAAGCGGACAGACTCATTTTTGGCGATGAACTCAGGAATAGGTCGAAACGAAACGCGAGACCAATCCGCCGACCAGGTCATAGATGATCTCTCAAGAGCATGAAGTTCAGATACTCTAGACGCCAAAGCAAAAGCCGCCAGAAAAGCAGTCTTGTAGGCAACAGCTTTAAGAGAGGCGGACTGTAAGGGTTCAAAGGGCGGACGAATCAGAGCACACAGAACCACACCAATATCCCATTTCGGTAACAGCTGACGAGTACAGCGAGACTGTAGCGCGAAAGCCCGAATGAGCGCAGAGATATTGTCATTTAGACTAATGTCGATGCCGGCAGAAAGACGTAAAACCCTAGCCAAAGCAGAACGATACCCCTCAATGGTGCTGATTTGAAACTTCTTGTCACGATGGAGGTGAAGGAGGAAGTCAGCTACTAAGGAAACAGAGGCAGTCGGGATTGGCATCATGTTCTCGGCACCAGGAGACGAAATAGGCCCATTTCGCTTGATAGAGCTGCGATGTGGAAGATCGATTGGCTGACACCATCGTCTGTGCAACTTCCGCTGAAAATCCTTGGACTGTGAGTGCACTCTGGATAGTCTGCAGACGTGTAAATTGAGCCACCGCGGGTTGTGATGAAATAACCCGTGAGGTTGGCGCAACAGGCCGGGCTAAACAGGTAGACGTCGCGGCGGGGCCGTGAGAAGTGGAAGCAGTACCGGAAACCACTGACGACGAGGCTACCACGGAACCACAAGCAACACCACGCAGTCGTGCTGAGCAATCTTCTGGAGAACTTCTAGAATGATGGCCATCGGTGGGTAGGCATAGGCTAGGAAGTTGACCCAGCTGATCGAAAGAGCGTCGATGGCGAAGGCTTGAGGGTCCAAAATCGGACTGACGAAGAGGGCCAGCTGTGCATTGTTCCTCGTCGCGAACAGGTCGATCAATGGAGAATCCCAAACGCTGCAAATCTGACGGAACACCTCCGGATGAAGTTGCCATTCGGTCTGAAGGACGGTGTCGGGGCGAGACAGACGGTCCGCTAAGACATTGAGCCGACCCGGAACATGGCGAGCATAGAGATGGCAGTGATGAATGAGAGCCCAGTCGAAGAGGTCCCACACTAGTCGAAAGGTCGAGAGGGATCGGGTGGTACCCATCTTGTTGATGTGGGCAATGACCGTAGAATTGTCCGTAGCTATGAGGAGAGACGAATTGTTGAGACGGTAACTCCAATGTTGAACTGCAAGCATGACTGCCTTCATCTCCAGAAGGTTGATGTGAAGTCTGGACTCCAAAGTCGACCATCTGCCGGAGACCTCCAGATCGTCCAGATGGGCTCCCCAGCCCGTCTCGGAAGCATCGGTATAGAGATGGTAATCCGGAACAGGAGACAGGAACGGAACTCCCCGCATGACGTTGTGACGAGACTGCCACCAAATCAGATGTGGATGTAGAGACGTCAACACCGGAACCGCAGGATTGAGAGATGACCACTGAAGATAAGGAGACAGATGGTACTGCAGCGGACGAAGCTGGAGACGGCCGTAATGAGTAACAACCTGCGTGGAAGTGAGTAAACCCAGAAGACTTTGCCACTGTTGTCGTGTCTGAAACGCTGATGATAAAAACCTTAGAATCAGCACCTGAATTTTGGTCCAACGGTCCTCTGGGGGGTATACTAGTTGTAGACGAGTATCGAACACCACCCCGATGTAACGGCGAATTTGCGCTGGAACCAACTCCGACTTCAGGGGATGCGGAATGAAGCCGAGATAGCAGTGTGAAGCGGACCTGCGCGTTGAGACTGTCCTTGTCTGCAGCCCACATGAGTATATCGTCTATATACACCTCGATGAAAATACCCCGAAGATGAAGGAACGCCATGAGTGGTGACGTGATGCGGGTGAATAACCAAGGAGCGACATTGACTCCGAACGGGAGGACTTGCCACTCGAAGCGCCGATCGTTGACGACAAACCGCAAGAAGCGCCGATGACGAGGATGAATAGGAATATGGAGGTAGGCGTCTTGTAGATCGATTGAGGCCAGCCAATCCAAATGATTTAGGCGGGCCCGAATCGATGATACAGACGCCATCTTGAAATGAGGAGGAGTTACAGGATGAAACTTGTTCAAAACCTTGAGGTCGATCACCATCCTCATCTGGTCCGAATCCTTCTTTGGCACAGGAAAACATGGCTGTAGAATCCCACGCTGACGTCGTCTTGAGGAAGCTCTCTGATGGCACCTTTTGTGATAAGAGTGTCGACAGAGGACAGAAGCATCTGTACATGCCCTGCGGGAACTGATATTCGGGAGGGACGAGGCCGAGAGATGAGTCTGGGTCGGGACTGGAAATCGAATAGGAATCCCTCCTTCAAGGTCTTTATAATCCAGTCGTCGTCCGTTATAAGTCGCCAGTTCTCGCAGAAATGTTGAAGACGTCCGCCCACAACCGGATGATTGTAAAGACGAAAAGCGGGTAGTTGGAAATCTTTGACGTGATTGGAAACGGAAGTCGGATAGTCATTTGTTGGAAGAGCCACCGCGCTTGGAACCTGATTTCCCACGGGAGAAGCGGCGGCCACGGCCTCTTTTTGGAGGTTTGTCGATGCCACGAAAATCATGCTGAGGGAAACCCTTCTGGTGGGCGGGCTTGGAAGTAGGACCCCGTGAAGGTTTCCGATCCACGGAAAAAGCAGGACGCCGAGCTACAGCAGAAATCAACCGAGCAGTTCGTTCCTCGCGAATAGCCGGCATTACGGACTCAATAGCATTGTTGAAAACCCATTTAGATGACAATGGCTGCCGTTGTAGTTGATCCTTAACAAAGTATGGAACGTCAGGTTTGACACCATTAAGCAACGAAGAACGTTGCGCTTGAAGAAGTGAAGCATAAGAAAAGGCACCCGCCTGAATGACCGAACGGTTAGCCTTAATGAGAGTATCCATGAAGCCACGTAAATACTCGATGCGACCAGGGGATAACAAAGATGACCCATCCTCCAAACGTAACGCAGGATCCAAGGAAATCCGGGATGACGCCAATAAAAACCAATCCGCGTAAGATGTAGCACGTTGGATAGACAGCAACATATCCATAATGCTAGAAAAAACTTTGGATGGAACCGAAATAGCAGCCAAAGCGGATAATTTCGTTATTCGACTCAAATCCCGATCCGTCTTGGGAGATTTAGCCGGCAACACGTTGTCATGGACTGGAAGAAGTGGAAACGAGGGCTTCTTAAGTTTGTTGTCATCTTCCAATTGATCCTCAAATAACTTCAAATTAGACTCCCAAGCTGGAGACGGAGCCGCAGTCGGACATTTAACACTCGAAGAAAATGGCTCCGATGGAGACGGCATGTCCGGAAGAAGCGCCAAAAGTGCTTTCATTTTGACAGAAAACGCCATCATAGATGAATCCTCCGAACTTTCCGACGTGGAAGAGGAATCATGATCACCAGACAAAACAGTCGAAACCGGTGACGGAGAACGAACGGTGTGATGACGCTGGGAGGACGGACAACTCCGATTGAGAGGATAATCAAGAAACGGAGTCTGCATGGGGAAGCCGTAAATTAGTACCACGATGAACCGGTGAATGAGATCTACGAACCGGAGATCGAGAACGCCGAACAGGAGAATTAGAACCCAGTACAGAAGAGTACACCCGACGAGACGGTGTAACAGGCCGTCGCGGAGACGGAACAATTTTACGACGTACAGGCGAACGAAAACGAGAACGGCGTTGCGGTGAACCAGAACGACGATCAGACACACGAGAATGATGACGTGAAGTGTCAACATAAGTCGAACCCGGCGGCTGTAAATCCGTAATCCGAACATTCAAAGCCGATTCCGAACGCCCTTCCATAGAATAAGATGTTTTCTTTTTAGATAAACCAACAGATTTAAATCGTAAAGGAGATAACCGACGATGTAAATTTCTATTGTGAGAATCAGCCGGCAAAAGGCCAATATACAAAGGAGCCGGAGAACCAACATGCGGCAAAGTCGAAATCTTTTGTCCGAGCGTCGCGGTAGCTGTGACCTGGCCTTTGTTTGCTTGAACAAAAGAACCGGTTTCTCAAGGCCTCCAGACAAAGCAAGACCTGTGGAGGCTAAGCTATCCAGTACACTTTGGTTATCATGTTGTACAACCCTACCGCTAGGAGGTATATCCCCAGACTCAGAAGAGGGAGTCGGACTTTTTTTCTAAAACGGGACCACCCATATCTTGGTTAATTTTAATGTCCTCAACTAATGCAATTTCCAACACATGTCTATCGACTTCCGATAGATCGGGGTTCTCTGAAGCCTGAAGTAAATAGGACCTACGGGCTTGTGCATAATTTTTCTAAGCATCAATATCCCAAGACACACATTCATTACACGTGTAATTTCGATAGCAAATTTTGTCCTTACAAACGAAACAACGCGTGTGGGCATCTAAGCGTGTCGAAATTCGCCCACACGCACGGCAAGAATTTGAAGGAATGGGAACAGAATACTCAGACATTATTCAAGAAAGAAAATGTTTCGAAAATAAACAAGCTTAGAACAACAACAACTAGTTTAACAACAACTAGCACTGTATTGCAAACTCCTTGACGTGCACCACTCGAGGTACAAACGAGAAAAGAGGAAGTGGATTATGGCTGCAGGCCTTTTATATCCTGTCTGAGCTGAGAGAGCTCCCCTAAAGGGAGAACTCCCCAGGGGAATAACTCCCCAGGGGAGATAACTTTTGTTTTAAAACTTCCGTTTTATCGTTTGTATTGTATTCCTGGCGGAGATTAAGGCATAAATGAAAAGGGTGTAGGTTTGGGCAATAAATATATGTGTTGTTCTATGTGTTATTGCGTATGGGTACAGGAGAATTTAGATATTTTGCAGACGAGAAAAGGGGACGGCCAAATAGACAGACAGACACACTACATATCCTCCCCTCCCCCAAAAACATATTTGGGGGAGACATAATTATAAGCTAAAACAACAGTTGGATTCATATTTTATTATCTTGATCTGAACATTATGTACAGGACTGCTGGGAATGAGGAATAGAGATTTGATGGACATCTCCTAATGTATTATGGAATACGTCAGGCCTTGCGTTTCGACGGGTATCCGGGTATCCGATACTCGTGGAGATACCCGTTCATTCGCTTCACGGGAATCTGTTTGGATACCCGTAAAATAATGTCTGGGGAAAATTTTGTCTATCAAAAAAACCATATTCGGCTTTAATAAACGATAGTTTACCTAGAAATCATCGACCGCAGGCTTTACAAATGGCGGAAGTTCATATTTTTACGACGTCTAAGTGGGCGACGAATTATGGCAGCTGCGTGCATTCTCTTGTACTGGGCGATTTTCGTCGTATCATCTGTAGCTACGGGCATTTACACAAACAACCGTGCATAGGAGAATGCAATTGCGGAAACTATCGTGTTATGGTCGATGTTTACAAACGGTAAACATGGAGGACACGAGAGGGCTTGATTCCAATCTGCTTGAAAATGTCGAAAGGAAAGACAATATCTGTACAGGCTTACAACGGATGGCCAGATAATGTAAAGGATGGTTTTGTCTTCATACATAACGACGAAAACACGAAATTAACTCATTATAATCCCTGAAGTTAGTGCTGTGGTGAACTTCTCAAATGTGTGTTCATTGGAATTGTTCGTAATTTCTTGACTTATATCACTCAATTTTAAGTTCATATTGTGTGTTCAATTCATCAACATATTTAAGTTATATGCTAGGTGTCATGAAGATGGTATTACTATATATGCAGCACTTAAGTATAAACATTCGTAATGAATGAAGTCAGAAGCTGAGCTGGTGACCCGTGACATTCATAGTGAGAGACAGAGCTATTTTTTAGTCCATAATGAGAATATAATCAAGGTCCATAACCTTAAATCGAAAATTTTGAAGTGACTCCAAATTACAGCTCCAAATTAAATTAATTGAAGGAGACAATCCTTGACACAATTTCATAAATCATGCTGCATGTTATTGTGGTTGCTCAAGAGAAAGTTTATCCACTCATCCTATCACAGTAAAATTGACAGTTGATTGAACGGTCAAATATCAGCTCAGTGAATCGAATGGCAACACAGCGGTGGGGAACAACATGATGTGAGAATCAATTATCCTATTAACAACAGTAAACATGAAAAGAGTACATAAATGTTTATTCCACTTTAATCTCCACACTTCAATTTTTCGTCACTTTAGTGGATACTGGTAGATACCCGTAAACTGAAATTGCGAGTATCCGTTTGGATACCCGTGAATTTCGACGAAAAGCAAGGCCTGTACGTGATCAGATATAAGTGAATGAGTAAGCTATTCACGCCCGGATCATCCAGCCATTGTAACTATAACAATCCATCATCTAATTACAGTATTGCCTTCTGAACAAATAAAACTACACTTCTCAGCACAGGAGGTATGACAACTGTGTGGACACTATTATCAGTTTTGATTAAAATATTGTGGTTTTGAACAGGAGACTTGCAGGTTAAAACTAGTCTGACACGCAGCCCCTACAAGATATTTTATATCTCTGATTTCTGTTGAATGTAGGGTCTACCCTAGTCCAATATAATGTGACTGGAATACGTCCTCCTTTAATATGTTGATGTCTTCCATGTCCGTATCACAGTCACAAAGTCTGCCATACTGTTTCAAGGGGCAGGGCTTCGGACCTCGGAAATTGCCAAATTATGACGTAATAAATAATTAACATGATTACTGACCGGTTTGAATGTATCCGTGCAGCTTAGATCCACAAAATGGCACATTCCAGGCATCCATCGATCTCTCATTAAGCCATAGGCAGATAAATCTTGTCCGATCAGCGTAAAAAAATTAGGCGGCCTTCCACTTTGGCACATGAAGGGAAGTGACGTAGGCACACACCAACACGTGTGATACTCTGAGATACGGGGTCTTTTCAAATTATCTGACTAACGCACAAAATTTGTGCTCGCTTTTTGGCAATTTTTGGAAGGTCCCTTTCTGTACACGTGCGTTTGTGTACACCATGTGACACAAGGGATCATGTGATTACTTCCCATAATGCTTTAGTGTGAAGCCGTAGATGCCATTTTTGGACGGATTTTCGAGGCTCTGGAAAATATAATAAAACTGACTAAAAGTAAGCCGTACCCACAATTCCTAGTACAAGCTTTTGTATGCTGATGTAATCAGTATCCTTAACTCTAACTATATTACAAGAGCGAGAAACCTATATATAAGATATGGCTGTGTCTCTCGTAAACCGTACCGGTCTCTTGAATATCAAAATATATTAATATAACAAAATATATTAATATAACAAAATAATGTACTATACTTTATGTACTTCCTAGAAAAACTATATAGTACGGAGGAATGTATTCCCATTGATCTACCCTGCTATCATTTGATGGCAAACAGACAGTGGGTGGATCCTACAAATGTGTGGGTCTATTGTACTGACAGCCGCTGGCGACTTTGTTTGACCAATTAAATTGATCAACCACCGGGAGAACTCCCAATCCGTACAGCCTATGATATACGAGGAGGCTTGCTATTTAAGATAGGTTCCGAGTGTAAAATCTCAGACTGGAGGTTACACGCGTCCGAAGCGACCGGTAACTTGAAAACTGTATCGAGCTAAAATGCCGAACCGCAGATTTTCGTCCACGGCGAAAGCCAAACGCTGCTCAAAACGTTTTAAGAAACACTTGGCAGACAAAAAGGCAATCTTAAGAAGCCAAAGCATTAATAATGCGAAACAATACATAAGAAATTTATCTAATGTCAAACTGACCGATGGTGATATACTATTACTATCGAAAGGACTAAATTTTGTCCCCTCGCCAGCCATAACCAGTAATACACTGGTAAATGATTTCAGCTCGCTCGAAAGAAGCGCTAGGCTTAACGTACTATTCCTCGATGAGGATAACACATTACCTAAACACGACCCGTTTAGGATGAAATCGGAATTCATTCCACCTCTAGCGGATAGTGATACAGAAGATTATCTGTACGCTACCAAACTCACACTGTCAAAGTTACAGAAAAGTTGGAGACCTATGACTAATCTCTCACTTGAGGAGAGACAAGCTCTAGATAAACTAAAAAACCATAATAATATTGTGGTGTCACGAGCCGATAAAAATAATACGACCGTACTTCTCAGTAAAGAGAACTACATCAGTGAGGCGTATAGACAACTATACGACGGCATACACTATATCCAAATCGATCATATCGACATTGATGTAACTGTGGAACTGGTACGTAATATCGTACACAGACTGAACATCAGTGGGGCGCTCAGCCCCGGTTGTTTCAAATACCTATTAAACATTGATAGGAAAATTCCAACACTATACTTTCTCCCTAAAATACATAAACGGGAAAAGCTTCTGAACACACTGGACTGTATTAACCCGGTGTTACCTCCCGACCTGGATATCCCAGGCCGCCCGATTATAGCTCAATGTGGCTGTCCGACAGAGAAACTCGGACAATACCTAGACTATTTCCTTTTACCTATTGTAAGGAAACAGTCCACATTCCTTCGGGACACGTCTCATTTTATAAACGAGATTGAAAAGCTATCTTTGATAGAACCTTTCATAATTGTGACGTATGATATTACATCACTTTACACTAACTTAGGATTCGATGAAATCCTACTTTCTCTGGAGAAGGACTTGCTGTTATACTCTGACCTTGATTATGACATGCAGAGACCGAGCAATGAACTACTGCACGAGATATGCAGTTTCATTTTGAACAAAAATGAGTTTCAATTCAACTCGATCTACTTCAAACAGATCATTGGTTGTTCT
>JAVTVY010017990.1:0-73863 GCA_036873755.1 Hanleya hanleyi
TATTCCATGAAATCAAAAAATGAATTCACAATTTGGATTTATGTTACTTGCAAAAACAATTTTAAAGAACTGTATGTAATTAGAAATTATCTTCCTGGTATCCTTGCTATAAAATTGAGAATTATTCTGCTTTAAATACGGTACATGATATATGTTTGTGCTATATATATACAGATATATGTCATCTGTTTGTAACTGTAATTAGTATTTCAAATACATATAATGTGTTAATTGGTATTCTATTTATGTACATTTTTATCAGACAATGATCGAAGTGATTAGATGTGGTGCCCACATTTGCCTCTTTCCTCTTCGGAAACAGATTTCTCTGATCCTCGAAAATGGAGATGGATCGGACTTGACGCTTTTGTTCAATTGTATTGTTTTGTTGGCTTAACCATGGCGGATATGAAAATAGATTCAAAATGAGCGTAAGGTGTTGTGCTATGATTGGAAATGCCCTTATTTTGATAAATTTGTCTATTGAGCTATGAATGATGTCTCAAATTATTTGTAATATATGTGCCTACACATGATCGCCATTTTAAATATAATCATCATAACTTAACCTAAAGAAATGGGTGTAAGATCTAATATCTTCAACCACAAAGACTTATTTATTTAAACCATGATAGGTACAAATTTCTAAGCTACTAGAATATCGGGAATACATTGATTATTAGTAGGGGATTTCCAGCATGACAGGATTGCTTCTTGTAATATTTTGCAATATTCTGCAAGATTACGCAATAACACTGGCATTTATCTACGTATAATTATTTCACAATATCGATACCAAAAAAGACGATAATGGTATTCATGTTTGAATTTTAGCTATTAAAATGTACGAAATATCTCTAAAGAAAGGTCAGCTTGAATGAGCACTGAAGAAATTGTTATTTCATCGAATAGCTGTGTGTTAATCTCTTTACTATCATATATATTAAAAAAACAGTGGGACATAACTACTCTTCAACTATAAAGACTGATAGTTATTTCTCCATCAAGGACTTCAGAAGCGGGTTAAATAAATCCTAAATTTTGAGAAAATCTATATCTTTTATTGAAAGTATTGTATGTTCCTGGGCCTTTACACATTCATGTTCCTGGGCCTTTACACATTCATGTTCCTGGGTCTTTACACATTCATGTTCCTGGGCCTTTACACATTCATGTTCCTGGGCCTTTACACATTCCCATTAACATTATTCGACCTATAAGTCGAAAAATAGTGTATATGTACCTCACCCATAGTATACAGGCGCGACGGAAGTACTTGGCGGGGGTGAGACTGGGAGGCGGGCCCCAGTATACTTCGTGGTGCCCTCCTCCCCGAAATGCACCAATCCCCCCCCTCCGATAAATTTTCAAGAGTCCCTTAAACCTTATAACTATCAGTTAATTTAGGTTTTAACAGATATAGTGCCAGTCTGCCTTTATTAGTCCTTCAGCGATTGATTGTTCGACCCGCGTCATTTTAAATTAAAACGAGCTTTCCATTGACTGATTAATTGTAGGACGAAAGGTTTTCGCTGAAAAACAACAATGACAATGTGACCCCCTCTACCAAAAATGCAACTCGACTTATTCAAAAAAACAATTTTTCTCTGTTCTTCTTTTGTCTATGAATGTGGAAGCAAGTCACACATTTAACCGCTGTAGAAGAGTTATTTTCTAATATGTCGGCATCTGAAGACTTGATGTAAAGTGGTGGTTTACGCCTCGTTTTGTATTGTTAAGGAAATGATTAAACGTATATGGAAACTTCAGAAGCAAAACGCCGCGTGCTGATTCATTCTGATAGTGTATTTTGACATTTAATAAAACTTTTTTTTACACTTATTGGCTGTGCGCCCCTGGGGCATGAGGTTACAAAATGCTGATACACACAAACACTGCAGTATTTTCTGTCTGTACTACCGACAGACCCACAGTTGGCATAAGTTGTAATCTAGCGTTTTCATTTGATTATCGTGATGGAACATGTGATTTCTAATCTGAGTGCAGAATAAAATCTGGTCACGTCCACTGAATGTTTTGTTTTTTTTGACCTGTCATTCTCTCTCTGAACGAGCTGTCAGTCAGAATGTCCGGTAGCCAATCAGAGCATTCTTTCTGACATCTAAACTCTCCTATTCTTAAAGGCATAAAGTGATTCTTAATAGATGATTTCCACGTCTCTCATTGGTTGAAAATGTAAGGCATGTACTAAGCCTGCTTTCAGATCAACCATCATATATAGTGCATGTCTGTGTATTTTGTTCTACCGAGAGTTGACCCGTAGAATAGAATAGACGTCAGTTAATCAGCAATTAATTCTGCATAAATTTCTCCGTGATATCGATGATATATGATGCTTAAAATAACTTTGTATGTCTCTCCATATAAAACCCCAGTACAGTTGTTCCATACACCGCAACTCATTTACACAGGGAGACGTTATAATATATTGTATTCGGCATAAATGACCTTTCCCTTACCAAAAAATCCTATAGGATCCAATGGGACAGATGATCTGTCCTATAGGATCCAATGGGACAGATGATTTGTCCTATAGGATCCAATGGGACAGATGATTTGTCCTATAGGATCCAATGGGACAGATGAGCTGTCCTATAGGATCCAATGGGACAGATAATTCTGTCCTATAGGATCCAATGGGACAGATAATTCTGTCCTATAGGATCCTAAGGGATAGATAATTCTGTCCTATAGGACGGATTATTCTATGCTATAGAATATGTGTGTCCTATAGGACAGCCATTCTATCCAGTAAGAATTGTGTTTGTCCTTCACATGTGACAGAGTGTGAGAAACCAAACACATTTTACATGCATACATTTGCAAACAAAAGCACCTCATAGGTGGAAAATGTGAAAAATCTCATAAAACCAATGTTTTTTTTTATAATTTTTTTCTGCATGATACATATTTACAAATATTGAACATAAGGCAAGAAATCGAAGTATTTTGTCTGTTATCATTCGCAAATATTAGCACGAGTATGTCTGTAAGCTTATATATCCAACTGATACAATGCTTCGTTGATTAGTTTATTGGAAGATGTGAATTTAATTCAATTTCTGGTACACAAATTAAAACCCAATTTAAACATGTAAATTCTACATTCGGAATTTCTGTAGACTTTTAATTACATCAATCGAGGCGGTAAATCCTAATAGATTAAACATATTCTGTTTTTTAAATCTCTGTAAAATGGGGTCTTCGATGGAATTTTTTTTAACTGTGGAAATGGTATTAAAAATTAGAAAAAAGAGGCATGTTAGTTCATTACCTCGATTTCAGTATTTGTTAGTCCACGGCGGGGATCAGCAAATGTAGTATACAGTGACATAATAATGCAATTCGTAAATACCGAATATGCATATATATACAAATACTAACATGGTAAACACTCTTCATGAAAACCAAACTTTACATTCGCTTCACTCCAATAGAGCATAAAAACATCTAAAGAGATTCATTACAAAATGTTAGTTTACCATGTAATCATTTTAGATGTATATGGTTCTTAACTATTCATAGTTAGGAAGTGTCCATACTGTGGCAAACGATCTGATTGTTCAATAAGCTTATTGAGATAAAAAATAATCTCCATTTTTTGGACAATCGATCAAGTAAATTTGAACAGTTCATCAAATCTAGGAAATAAAGTATAAGCTTACTATCCGCAGAATTTAACAATTGGGAATTTTTACCCTATAGTTCAATTGTTCATTGACACAGAATAAATTTCTTCCAATGAATACAAAAATATCCCCTCATGGTGGCAACAGATTTCCAGCAGATAAGGCAGCAGATGTAGAAATGTACTTTTTTTGATTGATTGAAATTGTAGTTTAACTGCCGCTTCCCATACGGATTTCGCGGCCCATCAACTCAATGTATGGTGGCAACAGATTTCCAGCAGATAAGGCAGCAGATGTAGAAATGTACTTTTTTTGATTGATTGAAATTGTAGTTTAACTGCCGCTTCCCATACGGATTTCGCGGCCCATCAACTCAATGTTTTATTTAAATTTCACGGTACATTTCTTCATTAATTTAAGATCTTTTGCAGCGCTAGATATTAAAATAAATAATTAAATAATGAATAACAATAACAACGAGGAAACATAAATACTAGTACTTTTTTTCTTCATCTCCTCTGGTTTTATAGCATTTCCAAAAGAGAAACAGCTTGATACAATGCGTTTATATCGCAACAAAGAATTTGGGGTTTCAGTGGACGACAGAGGAGGCATAAATAAGCCTGCGTTTGCAGCGAATATAAATAAATAATTTATATGAGTTGAATGTTGGAAAACAGGGGGTAGTCTTCCACATTGTCTAATGCGTTAATTTCCCGATCAAAGATAAAGTGGGCTTATTCTACCGGTATGGTACTGCATGAAACTGGTCTGATATACCATTTCTGCTCATGCTGTTTCAAATAGTTAATGCTACCATTGTTTAACGATACCGTTAAGACTTCCGCCCGTCATGTTATGACTTTTCCCAGCGAACCAAACTCCCCCACAGTGCAATATGATCTTTACCGGATTACCCTGAACGAGCAAAAAGTTATATACCGGCTGTCCTATCAACGGAAATATAGTACATATGTTCACATTATGTGTTAAAATCGGGGCTGAAATGTCTTAAGTTTTCCCCCATATAATTGTGTGTTAATCAATGTACCTCCTCATTTTGTTAGATACAATGACGTCACTGGGGGAGTTGCATACTGTTATAAATTAGCACTTTACACTTTAATTTTTAATAAATAATTAATTAATAATCAGTCCAATCCAAAGATTTTATAATAA
The DNA here is from genome assembly GCA_036873755.1 of Hanleya hanleyi. Lineage (NCBI taxonomy): Eukaryota > Metazoa > Mollusca > Polyplacophora > Lepidopleurida > Hanleyidae > Hanleya > Hanleya hanleyi. Next base: position 4,830 of record JAVTVY010017990.1, read on the forward strand.
AATTGGACATGATTTTCAAGAAAAAATGGACATTAATGAATACTCTACCCTCTTCATTATCACCAATTATATACAGATAATATTATTTTATTTTCCTGGTAGTCTATTACATTAGCAATTGACTTGCTGGTATTAATCCAACAATTTGAGGAGAGTTATCTCCCCTGTATCGGTATATTTTAATTGGCCACGGGTGGCGCCACCATGCTGTCATATGAGAACAGAACAACTGCAGGATAGAGTGCAAAAAGCAAGTTGATTTGTTCATGTTCAGCTGGAACTATTGAGGTTTGAAGAACTGTATTGCAGATGGTGATGAGTGAAGCTACATGTAGTAATGGTAAGTAAGTTATAAATATAATTATAATGTTATAACTTAATTAGCAAAACAATTCTAATTTCTAGTTAAACTCAGAATGTTGTAATCTGGACCGTCTATGAGCTTTCACTATCAACAAGTTTTTCTTGATATACTTGACATATTAAACAATTGATATTCTTCTCAGTAACTACTGCAGCACTTCACCTTATATTTGCAGTAAAAATTAATGACTCATTTAACCTGGAATTCACAAAGAAATATCCATGACTCGATCTGTCTCAATATCTTTTTCAGATCTACCCAGCAGGTTCATCAAGGCACTGTGACTTGCCATTGTTGCATTGTCAGCTAGAAAAGCCCAGGCTTGGGGACCTCATGTGAAGATTGACCATGCAGCCCTGGAGGAAATCCCCCAGAGGGTGAGATATTATCACACCACTGCTTGTGTATTTCCTGTTTATGACAAACAGTAGGATTTAACTTGCTAGGAAGTTGGGGGGGGGGAATGTTAGCTCTCAATAAATCAGTTGACATACTCACTTGTTGTTTTGAAATGTTTATTGTTTCCTGCTTATATTTCCAGAAGATTTGAGAATATTTCCATACCAAAGTTCTGATGAAATCGCAAAGGAATGTGTATTAAAATAAATTGATAACAAATACAATGTTGGCATAACCAATATTTGCTATGATAAAAATGTTACCAGGAAAAGGAGGATAAATTATGACTAGATTTCCTATCACCATAACCATGATAACAGGCTATATTTTAATTGTCTATTTATTGCCCTTCTTTAAATTGCAAATGTCTCACACATCAATCATCTTGAGGGTCTTTGTTTCATTAATATTTATCCGCAGGTCTGCAAATGAAGTATTGAACTGTTTTGAATTTTAGTATGGATTGTTTTATTTACGGCGTGTCGATTTTTATTTTAGTAGCCCGCCAAGCCAATATTTTTCTGTCACAACAAACAATTTATTTATATATTTACTATTTTCTCAGGTTGTCTTGTCCGGTAATATAACGATGTCTAAGATGGCCCTCTCTACGATTAACCGCAGTGACCCCCGGGAGATGGTGATGGATCTGGTGTCGGTCATCTTCACCAGGGAAGAGATAGCAACTTATTCCTTGACCGGCGCAAAGTTAAATGCGAACAAGACTGGCGAATGCAAGCCGCCAATTGACCAGGAAAAAATAACCGCAATACAAGGTAATGTAGTGTAATTTCTCAATTTCTAACTCTCATGTATTATTTCTTTAATTTAGTTCTCGAAGTTAATTGCTCTGTGTGTGCAGTTACATCTACCTTTATTTGATTGTTTCAAAATATTTAAATATCCTAGTAAACCTTCTAAATCAATAACATCCAGGTTGGACCATATTATGGGGCAGAGCAGATATTCTAAGTTAGCTAGCATAGCTTTGTTTAATGAATTTGTCTTGAAGCTATTCAAAGGTTCATATGTTTGACGAAAAACACATGCAAGTATCCAATGTATTTTATCTCAAAGATCTACTGACAACAATATTGATTTTTGATACTGATTTTGTGTCTTGGATTGAATGTAAATTTTATAAGGCCAATTCTCGTGAAGCAAGTAATTGCTTGTATTCTATAAGTTGTGGTACAAGTCACACTGTGCGAATGGGGCTGTAAACAGAGATGATTCTTAACTAATTTATAAATCATGTATTTTGTAGAAGACTCTGCCAGTTATAAAAGACGACAGTGATGGGGAAGGAAGTTCGTTTGCCGGAACATCAGAAACATATGCAAATGTAAGTATAAATTACATTATTGACAGTGCACCACATAATGTAACCATACTCTAGTTTTCTCCAGCACATCCACATGTAGCTTTCATTTTTTGTGTTTGCATTTTTCGTGAGTGAAATAGTCCTATAACAGTCGACCAACACAGGCCATATTCATACATCATCTGCATTTATTTAACTACAATGCAGTTTGTCATTCAAAAGTCCATGAACTGATCAAATACTTAATCCTTTGTTTCCAGATTTCCGACATCGAGAGTGTTGCTGATGATGATGGCACTCTGCGACAGACATTACGAAGAATTGAGGAAGAAAACAGGAAGCTACGAGCAGACATTGGCGATCTTCATGAAAATTTGCAAAGTCTGAAAGGTATGTCTGGCTCCGCATTCTTTCTGTATGCAAGATGGCCAAATAAGGGAATAAGATGTATGCATGAATATGTATTTGGAAATATATGGAAGGGTGTCCTTATACACATATATTCTGCAATAACTATTTTCCAAACAAATTTGCTCAAATGCTTTTCTTCAGATCAGCCATCAGTGGTTTCGCATTTTACACATGCATGATTCTCAGCGTAATGAATTATCTTCTTTATAATATAATTACCTCATTTAAATAGCATGAGAATGTACACATGATCCATATTGTAATTTAACTATCCTCAATATGTTATGGTGCATTTGCGAATACATTGCTATTGTTTTTTGTTCTCTCATTAGATCTTCCAAGAATGGTTTTGGACTTGTCACAACTTGTACAGGAAGTGAAGCAGAGCTGTCAGTGCAATTGTGCTCAGGAGACAACTACCCCAGAGAGACGTCCCTCACCGATGGTACATGCTGCTCTACTTGTACCAGAGTCCTCTCTATGCCGACTACCCAGTCAGCAGCTCCATCTCCATTGGTTGTTCGAACATCAGGTACCCTGGGACAGCAATCTCCAGTTTTCGCCATCTCACAGCATACCACCGAATTAGATGTTGACCTTGTAAGTCATATGCTTTTTTATCGTTCGTAATAATAAAAGGCTTTATCTATACTCCATTACAAACTCTTAGCCCAATACAAGCGTCTAGTCCGTCATTCATAATTCAGTCGTTGTCCATTAAAGAATATTCGCGTCCATAATCCAAAGACCTATTCCATATCCATAGGAATGTAATGATATATACAGAGAAAGTTAAATTGGGATATCCTTACATAAGTACAATATGTTTAAAACAGTGATACCCGAAGAACAATTTTATAGTGAGTTTAAATACTTAAAGGGTCTTCTAAAGCTGAATGATCATTTTGGTAGCCTATTGAACAAGTTGATGCTATTTATATTCACGCAGAATATTACAACAGTTATTTTATCATCTTTCAGGCGGTGGTGTCTGGTAATGTATATCTGCCAAGACGAGTACAGAACATTATCCGGAGTGATCCCCGAAAGATGGCCATGGATCTAATGTCAGCTTTATTCACAAGAGCTGAGATGGCTACACACACGCTGACTGGTGTGGAGTCAAATACTGGACCTGATGCAAACGTAAAACCACTCATTGAATCAAGACAAGATAACTGCTATACAAGGTAATTGTTCTTGTCTTTGAAAATATCTCGGATCTTTTATCAGTTGTATGTATTGTGACAAAAACATTTTGAGCACTTAGCATCCCATAAGCTAGGTATTCAAATTAAATTACCCCGCTATAATAAAATGCTGTAATACTTAAATAAGGAGCCAATCAATGTAAAATTGCCCAAATATTAAACTTGGTTACCGACAAACTTGCAGCTGCCTATTTGACTGAGTATATAAATTGGGGTTCCAAGCCTTTGGCAAGTTTAATGCATTTCTTTTCTGCATTGCAGCCCTACTTCTAAATGTCTTTTAATCATGTGCTAATTAAATATTTTCTTTCACCCCTTTCGCTAAAGTACTACCAAAAGAAGTTTCCTGGCAAGGATAAGATATACAGGATTCTATGAAGGCCAAACTGAATGGCGAACAGAAGTGCTACAGACGGAAGGAGAAGCACAGAGAGGCTCCCCACATCATTCCCCTGTGACAACATGGCACACTGATATTATGTCATTCTAATATGTACCCTCTATATTTATGTGTATCCTGCGTTATTTTGTATACAATAAAATGTCCGTATGCATGGATTGGCTTCTGTTAAATGTCTTCATGGGTAACATGTCTTACATGTTACGTAATAGTACATGTGTGTTATCTGAACATTACTGATCAGTTTCTGTCCAGTACACAGTAATTATTTGATCAGTACTGTTTAGAGAGCAATCACTGCTGTTCCATGTAGTTGCTGTAAGAGGTTATTCCTTTAAAAACTTCAGGACGCTGTGTATGTGCCATGATTTCAGCGATACCAGGGACCAGAAGCGAGTTGACCTGATCCATTTTATTTACTGAACTCCACATTTAAAGGTTCACCCCAGTTTCAGAAGAGTACCCTGAAAATAGCTATGGAATATTGCTGAACTTCATAAATCATGCTACAGGACAGTCCTATAGGATTCAATAGGACAGTCCTATAGGGTCCAATAGGACAGTCCTATGGGATTGCTGTGGGAAAATGTCCTACAGGATCCCATAAGATTTTGCCTATAGGACAGTCCTATTAGATCCTATAGGACTGTCCTATTAGATCCTATAGGACTGTCCCGTAAGATCCTATAGGACTGCCCTATAAGATCCTATAGGACTGTCCTATAGGACAATCCTATAGGACTGTCCTATAGGACTGTCCTATAGGCAAAATCCTATAGGACTGTCCTATAGGACAATCCTATAGGATTTTTTGGTAAGGGTTATGCCAATGAGTATGAACATAATGACGTCTCCCTATGTAATTGAGACCCTGGACATAAAATTGTACTGGATTTTTATAAAGAGAAAATTAAAAAATTACTTCAAGCGTGATAAATTATCGATCGATATAACGAAGAAATAGTAGTCAGTTTTCTTTGTTATACACGCTGAAAAAAGAACATTATTGCAGGGTTAACTATGGATTTTTGACAAGCTCCAAAGTAGACGATTAATTCAAATGGACAGGCTTTAACATATATTCTGATTAACTTTAATGAACATTCCACTAACACTGACAAATATATCCGAGACCTAAAAGCAGATATGATTCTGGGCAATGTAATATCTTCTTACGAATATTCACGCCATAAATTAAACTTTCTGCGCTATCACCGGAATGACAAGAAAATAGAGAAGTGAAACTCGGCAGTTTTGTAGTTTATCATATTCAGGTATTTTTGCGCCTATTTGCACAACTCCCCGAGTAGAGGTGGTCTAATGGTTAGAGCGTCGGCCTCGTAAGCGGTAGGGTACTGGGTTCGGTCCCAGGCCGGGTCATACCTAAGACTTGAAAAATGGAACTTGTTGCTCCCTCGCTTACGCTCAGCATGAAGAGGATAGAACAATGACTGGTTCGCTCGGTGTCAGTATAATGTGACTGAGTGGGGTGTCATGTCTGCCTACGGCATGATATTTCAGTGAGACAGCACTATAAAATGGCAGCATTAGATCTGCTCTGTTACAAGTAGGTACCCCTGCTCCTTCCTTCCCTTCCCCGTCGCGATATAGCTGAAAAAATGTTGAAAGCGACGTTAAACCCTATTCACTCACTTTTGGGTAAATTCAAGATGGCGGCCACGTAGGGCTACCAGAAAAGCGATGTTTTTGTCATATTTCTTCTAAATCTCTGCTTTTTTGCGATCAAAAGCATACAAACACGATTTTATTTCACATCACATTAATATTTACTAATTTAACGTGCAGTTTTTGCGGAGAAATTGCATAAATAAAAAAATCGAAAAATCTGACCGAAAATCTACCAAAAATGACAATTTTTGAAAATTACGTCACTGTGACGTCATCAGAGTCGCCATCTCGGACCTTTTTTTTTACATTTTTTTGGTAGAGATTTACGCAAGGATATAGTGTGCTATGTTTCAGTCCCGTAGCTCAAAGAGTAAAAAGAATAATTGAGGGGAGATTATTTCGTCACCTCCTCCCTTCCATCGGATCTCATTTCTGCATCCACTTGACTTTATTTATTATATAGTCATATTTAAAACATACAAAACCATGACTTTTAGTTCGTAGAAGAAAAAAAATTATGCCTACCGATATGATTCATTCACACAAAGATGAAACAACGAAATTTTCACAGCCCAATAGACGAATGTCCAGAAGCTGGCCAGGACCCGTGAGCTCCAAAGTCCCAATCCTTATAATATCGGGGCACGAATAATATGCAGACAGTTTTTTTCGAATTACATACAAGGTCGTGTGAAACACTAATTAACAGACCTTACCCTTTCATAGTTTAATACATACAACTTCATTGTGGTTAACTATAAGAATGACCTGAAATCCTTAATACTAACCAGCACTGATTAATATGATATGAGGAGGAAACTCAGAACGGAATAAGGAAACCATGAGGAAACCTTGCGAAACCTCCCCTTAAGTTAAGGAATTTAACGCAAATAACAACCAAGGAAGGAATTTTAGGAGAGCTTTCCAATATTTTATCAAAATTTGTATATATTATTCCAACATACATGTATTAAGGCAACATAAGATTGATATTGAAACAAGTGGTGTCAGAAGTGATTATTGGCGAGTGGTTTGAAATATTAAATCAGCCATTCTGATTGATTAGCTAGGTATTTCTACAACAACGTTGTCTTAGGAATTCCCGGCTAACCTTAAGAATATTCATTCCCCACGTTAATTGTTTTGTGTACTTTTTGTGTATCTGTCAACAATAGTTGGTCTAAAAATAAAATAAACAAAATTAGTCAATAGAATGGCTAAGTTGCACATTATTCAGTTAAAAGGAAGAGGTGGTCTATGCACTGATCCTTGACTTCAACTGATGCAATTTCATTTTGCTTCATCCTTTAATCCAGGATTATATTTTGGACTGGTGGTAGCTGGCATAGTTTGATATCAAAGGTATAAAATATTACCATAGGTTGAAAGATAGGGAAAATTGAAATTATACAATACCTGTAGTCGATCAGCTGAAATCCTGGGTCAATTCACAGATACAACGAATGGAATATTGTCTGAGGATTATTGTGAAAATGGCAGATTCTAGTATGCTGCAACCATAAGGTTGGAATATGTGACCAATTTTAATTCCTAAAGTTACCATCTTCACACACAAATTCGAGCTCTAGATACCATTTAGATCCTATTCTGATTGGCCACTTATCTACATGACATAACATGCCTTTCTGCTTACTGGAACGCTAGTATAGTTTTAAACTTAATATGTGAAGAATACATGTTACTGCTTTGGAAATGTTTGACAAATGTGTGGATGAATCTTTACTTGAATATGTAGTAGATCGTAGCGTGAATATGCACATTCATTTATAAACTGACGAGATTTTTCACCCCTCTGCAAAAATTGATTTTCGTATTTATTTAAAAAGTGGCAATGCAGACAGAAATATGACGATGTCTTGCTTGCATCATTGAAAACGGTTTACTGCTTTTCTCTTACAGGAAATTAGCCTAATTTTATGTATATTATGATGTATTATTTTAATTTGGTGTTGAATCTATTATGTGAATTAGGTCTTCGGTTTAAGGATGCAGATATTCTTTGATGGACGACGGCTGAATATTGAATGGCGGATCAAACACATAATTGTCATCTATCAATATCTGCAGAATCACTATTCCGAGGAAGTCAAAAGTTAGATTACACATGCATATGGTCATGAGTTACTGCAAAAATTGGTATAAAGTCTTTCTATTTATGGACTAGGACACTCTTAGCCTGAATATCGAATCCATAGTAAGCCTATGATGGCCTCGCAGTTAGAGTTGAGTCAATTATTATATCTGAAACAGAGTGCGAAGGGTACATGTGACCAATCAAATTCCATCAATTCGAAATCCACAAGCTTATCATTCAAGATCCGTGCAGTCAAATGTGTCTCGGGGAAGTTGTTTATATTTAATGTGACTTGAAGGCGAAATGTTCAAAGTTCGCATGGGCAAGTGTCTACACTAAACAGTTCACAATTAAAGAACCTGAAAACAATATTTAAACACGCCTTCCAGCCAAATTGTGTATAGTTTGAAGATAATAATAAATTTAAATCAAATATTGATGCTATTTGGTACTTCTGTTTCTATTACTAGGGCCCTTATACGTTGCAACATGCCAGAAATGGGTTAATTTGGAGTACGGGTTAAGCGAGTTAGATATGCAGGAAAATTCAGTCTATATTTCTATACATGAATACATGAAGAAAATAGTAAAACTGAGATAAAATGATAACAGTTATGTTGTGACATGACATAATCACCCCAATCAGGAAAGACAGTTCATTCCAATTTATAAATTAGGTGGCGGTTGAAGCGGTCCTAGTGGCAGGAGATCTACTGCGAGCTGTGATGATCTCTCCGGAAGCATTTCGTGTATAAACTTAAATAAACTTGTATTTTTAAAGAGAGGTATATGTGGATGGGTTAATCCACAGGTGTTTGGCAAGTTAATTAACTGGGGTATCGTCAACAATAGAGCGGACAAGGTGAATCACTAAAGTACTACCTCCTCTCGATCATCCGTATACATTTATCACAGAAATTAGTCTACCTCTATATTCCACCTCCTATTTTATTCTTTAGAGGTTCCAATTGTCTGGGCACACTTATTACAATCTTCTCCGGTTATATTTTAATATATATTTCCCAATGATATTCCTATTGCAAAATGTCATACAATATATACATACCTCTATTCATAGGACCAGGATTCGATTACTTCCAAAATAATATTTTTTTTTACTTCTTAATAGTAAAGAAATAGATCAATCATAGCTTGAATCTTTCTTATCAATGTGGATACATGTAGAATATTATTATTGACGGCTCGACCGATAAGAATTCCCCACACTGACCATGTAAATAGTTCGTGTTTATCGACTTTGAACAAATTGTTTCTTATTTGACATGTCCTAAAGCACATAAAAAAACATAGTTTCCGTTTGTAGCGGGAGGGGGAGCGCAAGGTAAGGCCTGGTAGCTCACGCATTATCACGCCTCATGAAATAGACTCAATTAAGCACGTGTTCTGAAGACAAAACAATATTACACGTGTAACAGACACCAGTATGCCTATCCTTATATGGCATATGAACGACCAATCATATAGACACCAATTGACGCAACCAATGAATCTTGACAGACACACCCCTTCGCGTTCAAAACCGAGGGTCTCAAAATTTATTTCTCCATAACACGTTGAAAATGTCTTCGGATACGCTTATTCTATATGATACAGAAGAATTCATGTGTGACTTATCTTTGTTCACGTTTGCCAAGCATTTTTTGTTTGTTGGCACTGTTTCTGACGTATTTAGGTTTCATTTTATATTGTGACATAATTCACAGAACATATTTAGGAAAAATCCATTAAACTGTTTGCTTGATGCAAAAGGTTAGGATTAATGGTCTAAGTGAGTTAACCAGTCCATGGAATAAAAGTCCATTCATAATAAATTGTGTTTCAGGTACTGAGTTTTATCAAAAGATAAGTGGGAACGGGTGTCCAACCAGTTATCGGACAGGACAGTTATCGGACACGCATCTCAAGCGCACATGTTGTGCTCGTGATGACAAGGCAATAATATGTCAGAACAAAGTAGAGATCATTTCTAATTGTTATGCAAAATATAGAAATATAGGTAGTCATGAAAGTCGAAAAATTTAAATCTAACATTTTTGTTTTTATTAAAATTCGAAATTTCTCGTCTTGTGGCGGGTTGCGTAATTCGATCTACCACCTTGTCTTCCCGATCCCGCTCTCAAGTAAGGGACCGATCAAAATTTATCGGAGGGGGGGGGGGCGGTGCTTTGAAGAAATATATGTAAAAAAAAGTGCCAACCCCCCTCAAGTGATCTTTAAAAAAGTTATTGTCCCCCCCTCTCGGAGTCCTAAAAAAAATTCTGACCCCCCGTGAGGTCTAAAAAAAGCCTCGGGACCCCCCCTTCCCTCCGCACCAGAGAAGCAAATTCACAGAGGTCAATACCGATACAGTTGCATATATTTAATGGTAAAAAATAGGTTGTACGTAAATCATGCATTAACTCATCATCCCTTTTAATATTAGTTAGCTTGGAGCTTTCCAGTAATTCAAAGCATGGAAACGACAGATATAGGTACTTGTATCAGGCACGGCGGAAGCAATTCATGATTGGGGAGGGGGGCTACTATCACAGCACAACTAGGCGAGGTTCCAGGGGCCGCCAAGGCCCTGGAAGCTCCAGGGGTCTTAGATGGCCGGAGAGGCATTCTAGCGTATTTCCGAGCAATAAAGCAAGAAATCCTCGCTCGTGTAAACTCCATTTGTGTTGCCTGTTTTCCCAACTTTTTAAGAAATATTCAGCGTCACGCAAAATGACGATTGGAAGAACAGATAATTTAATATATATCAATACATATATATAAATTAAGCTTCGATCATGTCACTGGCACAGAGATTTTTCTACTTGTTGGGGAACCTTTTGTCTCCTTGTGATTCATGTGTATTGGAAATTCTGCCGCCGCCAGCGAACGTTCAACTTCTGCACCACCGGTAAGTAGAACCGATTCTCATTGTTGACGAATTCATTCACTATATCAAACAATGTGATAAAATACGTACAACTTGGCTGATATACATGCAGCGAAGGAAGTCATCAACAACGAGAATCTGAGGCGAATATTTGGTCGATTTTTGGAGTAATCATGCAGTCATAATTGACTGGTTATTATAGCGTGTACCAGAGCAGCATTTACAAGCACAACTTGTAAATCATGTTAATAAGCAACGATGCCTCTCATGGTTATAACTTATCGGAAATTAAAATCTGATTTCAATACAGATATAGGTGTTTTCGCGTCACTCTATCGGTTGTTTGTCTTTCTCTGTCTAATTTTTTGTTTCGTGTGTGTATGTGTGTGTGTTTTTTTCTGTTTTTGCTGAAAGTAATGGTCACTCCTGCTCCACCGTCCCGGTATCATAGCACAATTAGGCGGAGGTACTAGTCACTTAAGACTGCGAACTGTAAAGAGCATGTTGATTAATGTGATTGACAAAATAAATAATGAAGAATATGCTTTTGTTTTCATCACCTTATTTTGTCTTCTTGAATTCTTTCTTAATGATTTTGTGAACCTAAATGTTGCTAACCAATGTCGGTAATAAAAACTAGAGATTTGGCTGTCCCAATAATGCTGAACAGTTGTAAATAGTTTTAGTTATGCGATAGATATGCGACACAGAAAATTCATTTTACTATTCATTAGTTTACATCGTAAACTATCCCTTTTTGGATAGTAATATTCCAGTGGGACCTGCATATGGCGTATACATATCTCGCTTAGTAGCATTTGCTAGATCCTGTGTTAAATGTGATGATTTTAACCAACGTCACAAAACATTATTGCAGAAACTTATAAAACAGGGCTATTCCACCAAGCGCCTCCACTCAAAGTTTCTCAAATTTGGCGATACATATCGCATGCTGATAGCAAAATACGAACGTAGCGTGCAAGATCTATGGCGCTACGTTTCGTAACTTGTGTCTAATTCCGCTTAACCCGGGGCTAGGGGCCGTATGAACCCATGTACTTCAAGATCCTCATGGTACTCATATGAACAGTAACAATCAAAGCGTGACTGAGATACATCATTCTTTAGATGACGACTTTACAACGAATATTATGGATTAAGAATACTGATCAGCGATACGGATTTGATATTTTTGGAACATCATGATGTCTTGCCGGCATCATTGAAAACTGTTGACCGCTTCTCTCTTGCAGGAAACAAGCTTATGTTTATGTATACTATGATTGTCTTTTGAATTTGGTGCTAATACTGTTATATGGAATATGAAATAGGTCTTTGGATTATGGACGCGGATATTCTCTAATGGACGACGGCTGGATTATGAATGACGGACTAGACGCTTGTAATTTCGAAAATACGTATTCATTGAAGTATTTTTGCGTTGACATCATATGAATTTTAGAAAAGTTGGGCCAAATTATTGGGGGGGGCTTCAGCCCCCATAGCCCCCGCGGCTCCGCCGTACCTGTGTATACTGGACATATCATAATCAAGACAACAAAATTCCACTTGAATCAATCCCACCATACTCAGATTAAATGTGTTGGTTTCTAACTGTGATAAAGTATGAATATGAACCATGTAAAGCACAAGGAACCCCTTGAACTTGGCGGTATTTGAATGGGACCCTGGTAGATGAAGAAATGTTTGATGGAAACAAGCAATTCGGGATCAGGCAAAAATTACCAGGAGGACGGGACCGGTTAATTTAGGGCAGGGACCAACATTTTTTTAACGGCTTCTCTGGATGGGACAATACTTTTTTGTCGCATTGATGGGCAAGACGAAAGTTTGTTTTCATCAAGGTTCACAGGAGGGTCATTCTCACAGAAAGGCACAATTTCACTTGGGGAAATATGTCAAAATCAACATCACCAATGACTACAGAATTTGATTTCAACAGATTCCCCATTGACAAAACTCTTTATAATGCATACAATAAATGCAGACATTCCGAACAATAAACTTTTCGTAACACTTAACGGTGGAGTTGTCTTCAATAATGTCAGTGGTGTTACACAGGAATGATCAGTATATTGGGCACTAAGAGAACAGAAATAGGAAGATATACACATGCTAGGCAATAGATTGCATGTAACTATGACTAATGATGAAAAAATATTGAAGTTAGGAAAACAAGTTTCTTTTTATTTTCCTAATTATGCTACTTAGCTCACCAAAATCAGCCAAATGGACCGCATGTATCAACTATTCGTGTAGATTCTGTATAATAAAACCTATTTATTCTTGATGCTGACTTTAAACTAATCGAGTTTGTTTCTTTTTCAAAATATGGGACAACTTAAACAAGTGTTTCTGAATTTCAAGACCATTCTTGCATCCGTAACACCACTGACAATCCGGTAACACCACTGACCTCGTGTAACACGTACCACTGATTAATTTGTTCATAAGACGCAAAAATGCAGTTGCAAGTGAAGAATATTTAGGGACAAAACAGCTATATGGAAAGCCTTCTGATAAAACTGCTTCTCCTTCTTCAAATAGTTATCTAACTGAAACGTAACACCAGTGACAACCCGGTAACACCAGTGACCTCGAGTAACACCATTGACCTCGTGTAACAACAGTGACCAATTTGTTCATTGAGGCAAAAATGTAGCCGTGAGTGAAAGCGATCTAGGGGCAAAACACGTATATGACAAGACTCCTTAACTTAGTACTATTTGGAAGAAAGGTAAATTCAACTTGTACTGAAATTTGGAGCAAAATCATCATAATTGTCAATGGTGTTACCCTAAAAATAGTAACACCACTGACAGGTAACACCACTGACATTTTGGAAGGAATTCATTGTTGCTCCCTCGTATATTGTCGTGACGGTCCAAGAACAATGATTTTGTAATTCATGCGCACATTTCTTTGTTACCAGTTAATATTTTTACTCGGGAGCCACTACATGTTGATCCTGACACGTAACACCATTGACCGGTAATAAACGTACGCTGAAAATTTGGAGCTAGAAATGACTGAAATACTGAAAAGAGTTTCATAAAACACTTCTTATGAAATCTCAAGTTTACCCGCGCTTGGAAAAGAAGCCGCCTGGTGGCAAATCTTTGTTTCTAATTTAAGCGTTCGCTTTTTGGCTCCGATTTCAGTTACAGTAACACCAATGACCCGAAAACCAGTTACAAACCTTTGCCCATGCCATTTTCACAAGATAATATGCCATTGTAAAAAATATATTCATATATTGAAAGAACAGATGCGGCTGGTTGCCAAAAAGGTAGAATAATATAGAACAAAGAATTTTTGGCAACTTTATCGTGGTATCAAGTAAGTCACTACAGCCAGTTACAGGTCTATTTTACCCAAAATTGAGGGTTCTGGTGAAAATTTACCTAAATAAATCAATCGGGAGAGTGCTTGCAATGAGTTATTCGTACTCTACTCAATGAATACTACGAACAATCTGAATTTTTTCAGCCGTAAGACTGGTTAGAAGAAAATTTGGGTCGAGTGACACGAATTGCGCCTTTCCGTGAGAATGACCCAAATATGACGATTCGACCAGCCAGAGCATCAGTAGCACAAAATTGAGTATATTTGAACACATACACAAACCAATGAAAACACATATCTTATTGGACATATATGCACACAAGATAAATAGCATCCTCATTCTCAGGCTATTATTATTATATATTTTTTTAACTCAACTTTAATTTCTCATGAACACAAATATAGATAATTTGATTTACGTAAAGTGTGTTCCTTGAATGTGATATTGATTATTTTGCGTTTATATTGAGTAATCAAGAGTGAACATCAACAACAACACAATTACACTCCCAAGTCTGTTTGTCTATGATGACGAGGGGGGATTAACAAGGAACCCAATGGATATTTAAGTTAACTCAGAGTTATCGCCCCTGATCTGATTATAGAGGCAGATTAGTCTCCCTCGATGTGATTTTTCATAAGTTGTTTGAACATGTGCTGTTTGTGAATCCAGAAATTATCTGAACACTGCTAAACAGTTTGTATTCATCTTCTTTGTGTAAAAGATCGTCGGGTAAGGCTCATTGTATGTGGTACACGTGCGTAATTGTGTCATTGTCATCGGAGATCGGCCTGTTATAGTGAATGTGTCAGTGTCGAAAACTGGTCCATTCTCAATACAGTCTTTCAAGAACTGTATTTGAGGTCACAAACCACTAAATATTTGCCTTACTTATTATGTAGTTAATAAGCTGGGCACATCTCACCAAAACTATATTCCCATATATTCACGGCCACTATTGACATACAACACCGAATAGCCTGGCTTTTCCTCTAAACAATATGGAAAGATCAGTATCCATTCCCCATCATTTTTCTAAATGACAGCTCCTGGAATGAGGACATGGCGTCTAATGCCATGGCAACCATGGTTGAAAGGGCTGGAGGGGGGGGGGGGAGAAAATGAGGCTATTTTTTTCTTTATTAACCTGTGACAATGGTTCTTCTGGGAATGAATTATAAAATATAGCATAAACCATTTCACCGCCACTTACTTACATGTTGTAAGTATAACAGCCACTCAGTACATTCAATGGAGGTTTGTTACCTTAAAGAATGTGGACTTTTTTCATTGTCTTTTGATTCTGTGATTATACTTTTTAAGGATAAGGGGGGAGTTCCAGTTTTCAATACACCCACTGACGAAACCCTCACAGACAAAACCCTAAAAAAACAAATCCCACAAAACTCCCACCTTGTATAAAAAAATAATTTTGTATAAACCTGTTATCAACAACCAACATTTACGATTTTGATTTCAATTTTTTTTATTAGAGATCGAGCAAAAAGTACCTGAGTGTTGATGTATTTTAGAGAAGTACTGGTACCTTTGGCACTTGATTCATTGTTCCGATTCAGATTATTAAATGTTAAATTGCAACGGGACATCAACTTTTTCTGGTGACTTGTTGCATGTGACAGATAGTTTTTTACTGTAAAGGTGGGGGTATATACATGTACATTATCATTGACAGATTACTAAGAACAAACCCTCAAAATTTGAACAAAAATTTATATTTCATCTCCAAAATAGCACAGGTTCATCCTCTAATCATAAGAAACATGTTTACCAAGATTCATAATCATCCAATGACAGCTGTCAACTGCAGCAAACTTTCTAAGTACAGATGTACATGTGCACCTCAGCTAAATGCAAAACCTAACATTGGAGTACCTCAGGCGGAATACCCTCCCCCCATTTTTTTTAAAATATTTTTTTCTAAATTTTCTAGATTTTTTTTTGAATTTTCTAAACCAAAAACCTTATCATTTTCAGGCAGGGACACCGACAACAACATCCTCTTTCCTCCTCACAATATCTCTCATTCACGTAGTGAGGCTAGATAAAAAATGTGCCACCCCGATCAACTTGAAGTTGGCAAAAAAAGTAAGCACCCTCCTGATTAGACCAGTGAAAAAAGTACGCACCCCCCTCGCGAACCACAAAAAAACTTCTTGCCACCCCCCCTGAATTGCACCGCCCCCCC
Source organism: Hanleya hanleyi (assembly GCA_036873755.1). Lineage (NCBI taxonomy): Eukaryota > Metazoa > Mollusca > Polyplacophora > Lepidopleurida > Hanleyidae > Hanleya > Hanleya hanleyi. The sequence goes on from JAVTVY010017990.1 coordinate 21,123, forward strand.
CCCTCCGGTAAATTTTGAACAGTCCCTAAATACGTATAGAAATTGAACAATGATCATATCATCTTGAACGATAGAGCTCCAACTAACGATTGTCAAGCACAAAATTTGACATTGTACTTCAACGTCAAATTCTTGTTCACGATGGATGTCTGATAACTGGTACTGTCCACAGCGGGAACTGAGCTGAAAAGTCGAGTTAAAAATGCAGAAGGGAGTGACCTCATGGACGGAATTCATAACAGAAGATAGCCGACGAGCTCAGCAATCATCGTGTCAGTTTTCATGTCATTTCAAGAAGTACTTTTTTATATATTCCAAATAAACCGCGAAAATTGTCCGATAACTGGTCGGACACCCGAAGCTTGGTCAGTCTGACAGCTAATATTATTTGATTAATTGTTTTGCTCTAACATATCGTGTGCAATACAAACTTTCAAAAGGAATATTTGAAATTTTGTACTGAATTTAAAGCTGGATATTTGGATTTATTTGTATCTACTGTGTTACCGTATGCATTCATGTCATAACCCACAAAAGTTAAATTGTTAAGGATTCAAAAGATTATTGGAAATTTTGAACAAAAATTATCATTTTGGTAAGGCAGGGTCACCTGAATCAAGTCCACCATAAAATCTGGGGGTGATCAAAACTATCAGAACCGGAAGTTAACAAAATAGTTTAAAATCATGATTATCATCCATATTTCTTCATTATTTCAATGTTCAAAGGGTGATTACATTTATTAGAGCTATAAATATTGAATATTATCCCCAAATTGGGGGTGATTGAATTTAGATAGTGGGGTTGAATTATTGGAGAGATTACCATAGTCACCCCATGTGCATCTTAGTGATATATATGTATTATCTAGCAAGATGAGGGATTATTTTAGGCTTGAAACAATATCCTTGTTAAAAATCACCTAATTTTCAACTGAATAACATTGAACATTGCCTTATTCTTCCATAACAGTACCATTTTAGGGGCACACCATAATTACTATGATTACAATTAAGAGGAGTATGACTGCCCAACAAATAAGTACGTATTCATGGTTGCAGTTCTTTTTTCATTTTACACTGTAACAAAAGACATGTACTTTGCGTGCTTTAACCTGTGAACATGGAATCTTAATTGCTCACATTTATCCAATCTTCATTGTTGAGCATACCAATCAAGCAACAAACATGAATTGGCAATAATTGATTCTATCATGAGTTAGTGTAAGTGTATGACCAGTATGTTGAAATAATACTGTATTTTTGCCTAATTTCCACCAGTTTAGCCATGTCAACACCCTCTCCACTCTACACACACCATGTATTGAGCATTGGAGACCTGTGACAAGCTATTACCCAATCTCTGATGGCTATCCAAACATTGATTATTAGGGCATGAAAGTAGTGGTTCATAATACTATAGTATGCTTCACCAGATATATCTTCAAGATGAGAAATAAATAAAGTTATGAATCATTCATATAATGCTTAGGTGGCAATTATCAGGGCTGGAAATACGGATTGGGCATGGTAACATATTCACAGGTTGCTGTGAAATTTGAGGTGGTAACCTGACAGGTTATGGATATATTATCACACAAAACAAAATCATGTTTATGTGGATCTGAACAATGGTGGTATTCTGGGAGAGATGACCTGAAATACAGGTTAATCACCAGAAGCAAACCATCTAGAAGTGTATAACAATGGCCCCGACACTCACCAAATCACCTACACCACAAAACTCTTACACAGTGTCTACCCAGCATCATGAGATGCTGCATGCAGTGTCGACACATGGTTGGGGATAAAAAATATGAAACTAGTCGTGTATGTTTGAATTTGTTTCATAGGCTAAGTATTTGTATTCGAGCAACCGCTCATCTTATGTGATGCATCACTCAATTTTTTTGTTTAGACTGCATGAACACAAATAATACATGCAATTTTACTGTGCAGCATCATATGTTCAAAGTAGGAATGCAGTGCCCAATGCATTCTAGCTAGGGTTACAGACTTCTAGTTGATGTGCTTCTGTAACCACTTATTTCCCGCCCGGAGTTATAGCAAGGATATTCAGCCACAACAATTAGTCGTGATGTAGTTAATTAATGACACGGTATATTACACTCAGTTTCCGACTAATCATTTAGCGATTATCATGTATTTACAGAATAAACGAGCGTGATGAGGAGGAGGCGATAGTAATTATCATAGCGGATGACGGGGATGACGTCATAATTATAGATGACGATGATGTAATAGAGGTCAACGTGGTGGAAGACAATCAGAGCGATGTCGTCATGGTTGACGACGTGCCGTCGTCAACATCTAACGACTACACACATGTGAACACGGCGACAATGTAAGTAACAATCATTCGTGTGTTTAAGGGAAATGATAATTTTAGTTGTAGGAAGTATGTTCTAATCACGACCGTAAGCGATCTTTTCATAGGCTAAGTCAGTTTGAGTTCGAATAGAATTACAAGCGTCTAGTCCGTCATTCATAATCCAGCCGTCGTCCATTAGAGAATATCCACGTCCATAATCCAGAGATCTATTTCATATTCCATATAACAGTATTATCACCAAATTCAAAAAGACAATCATAGCATACATCAACATAAGCTTGTTCAGGGTTTAGTCCATTGGTTTAGTCCATTGGGTTTTGAAGAAGAGTTGACCATGAACAATACAGTAAATTCGTTCTACTATATTATGCCCAGCAAGATTTGTCATGCGTGTATCATTTGATTATTAATAGAAATGTGTTTTTTTTTTTTTTTTTCAGAGAAGGGCTTAACCAATGGATCGAGGAGCTGGAGCGACGCGAGATATTGCAGAGGCTATATATAGAACAATTAGAGGCGGAGATAACGATGAACGCTATTGGATTGTGAACTATTGGGTGTGCGCGTGTGGAGGGTGGGGGTGGGGTGGGGTGTAAATTGGGGTGAATTTTAAAAAATAAAAACAAAATGTACATATCGTCTACTCTTATACACGTTGTTAACTTAGTTTTTATCAACCGTTCACCAGGATGAAAGACACACTATGATTCGGGCGTTAGATGTTTTGAGAAGAAACCGCTTTCATATTTTCTCAAAGGAACTAACGACTGATAATGCGAACTTACCCTCATCCACTGTTTTCTCGTCGTCCATGGAATGCGGACTGGAAATACCGATCGCCCCAATTACTTAAAAGACGCACATTCGTGCGCCAGAGGCTTGTGACAAACGAACTAGAAAACGCTCGCCTTTTATCTTAATCATCGTCAACGGGTCACGTGATGTCTTTATTCCTAGCTAACAAAGGAGCTGCTAAATATAGACGTCACTCGACCCAGTAACCCGATCACGACCCCTTAAAGGTCGACGCGACCCAGGTCATGACGACCCAAAACCCTAATTACGTAACACTATTACGTCATACCGCCTAATTAGGTCGATTTCTTACGTCATTCGACCTATTTCGATTGACCTCGACCTACTTTCACGTGACCTCGACCTACTTTCGCGTGACCTCGACCTACTTTCACGTGACCTCGACCTACTTTCACGTGACCTCGACCTACTTTCACGTGACCTCGACCTACTTTCGCGTGACCTTGACCTACTTTCGCGTGACCTCGACCCCAGTGACGTCATACGATGACGTCAAACGCGTCATACGTGACCTAGATACTTCCAACAGGGCGCCTCTACTACTCCTGGAGTTAAGTTTTGCTGTCTGAATAATTAGAAGAAATAGGGTATTACCCCATTTGAGGTATTCAACTTAACTAGTTGAAGCAAAAATTCCTATCTCAAAATTTCAACCTCTCAACCTGGGTAACATCGGATGGATTTACGCTCCTAAAATTCAGTAATACCTACCGCTTTGCACTCATTTGGATAGAATACATATTTACCTAAATTTCCTAGCCATTTATTTCACCTGTCCAGCTTCTTTTATTTCTATAAATGGCAAAAGAAAAAACTATTGAGCTCGTCTTTCAAAAAGTAAATCCGCCGCCATCTTTCGAATACTCGAACTTAATTCTGATTCTCACACCTGACGCCATCTAAATTCAGTATCACAAGAGTCACTTTTCGAGATGAAAAATTTCGTAAATAACGGTTTTCTGTATGTCCCTTCTATCATGCGTGATACCAATAGTCGCAATTTTACATTCAAATGCAAATGTGAAAGCCTTATGACAGAGCCATTTCCGACTTTTCTGCCAACAATCCCAAAATTTACAATAAGTATCGTGCCACCTGACCATAGCGATATTTTCAAGATGGCTACCGATTTAGTTTTTGAAAGATCAAGTTCGATATTCTTTTCTTTTGTCATTCACGGAAATGAAAGAAGCTGGCCAGAGGAAATACATGGCCAGGGAAGTAGGCAAATATGTATTCTATCCAAACAGAGAGAGTTTGCATGATGTAAACACAAACTGGACATATATTACATGCAGTGTATACTGTCAACAATGGGGCTGGAAAAAAATCTAGCAATGATTATAAAATACATGTATGTAATAACAATAAAACCTTGTGTATGTGGCAAACTATATGATATAGAAAAATACAATGCAGATTAACACTGGAGTCGGAGTTATTAAAAAAATGGTATCTAATATATTATATTTTCTGACTCGCTATCATTCCACAGAACATGAACTTGTCAGATCTTAGTCAGTGTATTAAAAATGCAGAAGGTATAACGTTGAGCCATGTACATAGTCATGAATCTATTTTTTTTATTTGTACAAACAATGTTGTACCATCTTCATTGCACCTAGCCAATTTCTACATTCTCACTTCGAAATAGCCCTGATGTGTCAGACCACCTTGCGCCTTCAGCGTCCAAAGTCTGAGGTATAAATTTCACCTACGATTGAGTGACAAGCCAATCAGAGCCTTCACTTCAATTGTGCATTGGGTGACATCATCTCTAAGTAGCTACGGCATTCCTCCTAATATGGCGGTTAGTTGGACCGATAATACAGGTCTGAGGTCAGCCACAATAACCCACTTCTACGACATTTTTCGAAATACAAATGAGCTCCAGGTTAATGTTGTCATGTTTCTGTAAGTCGTTGAAGATAACTAGTGGGCTATTATACCGAGGCTATTTCGAAGTGAGAAAGTGGAAACTGATTAAGCCAGACTTTCAGACAATATGACTCAAAATATACGTAAAATCAGCATGATCAGCAGACTGTACATGTTGTACGGAATATTGTACATGTATCAGATTAAAAATATTGAACTCACTGTAATCTACAGCCTCAACAAGAAAGTTTTATAATAATTTAAAACCTGTATAAGCATAATCAACATGTTTCGTCGAGACAGTAATAAACAACCATGCATGTTCAATCTGATCGAAATCTAATATACAGATATTCATGCTTAACAAGCGAAGTAAACATAGTCATTTAATATTTTATTGCAAGATAAGCCCTGTTTCAGGTCAATTTCTGCCATTCAAAAGCATATATCTTACAACTTCATAATAAGGCATTCTCATGGCATCAGATTGTATACACCCTACTGTTAGATATAACCCCTGATTGCATTGGGCTTAAAACAAAGCATGCAGCTTTTTGTGCACTTGGCTCACAGCCAATCAGCACTGTCCGTTACTAAATAAAAGCGGAGTGGGCTAGCCGCAGCTGAACAACATGTTTTACTGTGTGGTCTTGTCAAGCTCAGCAACTTGTTCATTCTTCCATAAGATTCACTCCTGCCTAGCCCCGCTTTGACACTAGACTAGAATTACATTCTTCCCTAAACCCGCATTGACACTCTTCTATACATTCATTTTTCCCTCATCCCGTTTTGAGGATGCATTTCCATCTTTCTAGTCTTCAGATATCATACATGCTTCCTGTGTCAATAAAAATCGATGAATACTAGTGTGCATGCGTGCCACATTTTTCAGCCCAATGTAGTTTGAGAAGGAGGTTACAAACTTGAGAATGGATTATTATTTATTAGCGCTTTAACACAATAACACAATTTAGTATGTCTGGAACTTGGCAAAGTTGTACTACGTAAAGCAGTCGTGCACTCATTATCTGAGAAACAATCAGGTTTCCTCATTTCAATGACAGGAAGACTCATAAGATCTAAGAACCAAAAAAAAATCTATATCAAAATATATCACTTCTCTCTCTGTGTATACAAAAATGTAGAACATATTAAATTTTCAATATTTAAAAACAAATTTATGATGTGTTTGAAATTCACACGATATACACAAATCTCCAATGTCACTGTACACATGAACATGTGTTTTTTACTGAACATGTTAAAGAATGCATAAATGTGTATCATATATATGCAACTGCACAGCAAGTATCATCCACGTCATCATAAAACTGTGTTGTGATAAATTACTCTTTTTTTCATTTCCCAGGTTTCCCAATCAGGATAATCATTCAGTTCCAGTCTCCCAGCTTACTTCTAGAAAGTATCTAGTATCTGTAATATAGAATAGAGTTTATAAGTCACAGACCTACAGTTGAATAGGTTGTATTGTGATGTCAGATGTGGGTACTAACAGTTACTGCATATCGAGATACAAAACTATTGGAGACAAAACAGAAAAAGTGACGAGTCAGAACAAAAATTGAACAAACAATAATTCCAAGAACTTCACTTTTGGTCTTAAATAGATAGACTTCGTTATTAATATTCACATTCAACATGTTCAAGGCAACATTTACGATTGTAATGCCACCGGCGTCATTATACAAAGCATGTGTTCTTGTTGTCCGAGCTTCCTCTAACCCTTCAAGCAAATGACGGTTAATATTTGATCTATTATTTGGCTGGGGCTAGAGGTATTTATCACTTCGAAAAAGCGGATTTTGCATGTCCATGAGTTTGCAAAGTATCCCGTGATATATTGTCATTACTGAATAATTTCCCTTCATGGTCATCTCAATTTTGACAAGATAGGTTTCAGTCTAAGCCCTGCTATGAGTGATTTAATTTTTGTTGTATTGACCCATCTCACCTCAATCATTATTCTGAATGACACAGATGTAAATTTCATTTCACCCTGCCAGGGTCAGCATATGATGAGGACAGCGGAAGCGCACATGCAGGGGTTGCGCATTATAAGGCAAACTCCGAACAGTGCCTGTTAGCTGAACAAATTGTCTTGAATTGAAATAGACAGAAGAACGCCTCATTCATTTTGAAAAATGAAATGAAATCACTCATAACAGGCGGTAATTCTCTGACCCTATTGTAAATATTGTTTGTCAAACAGGAATAACATGTACATGTATGGCAGATTGTTGAATTCACCTTGATCATGTTGATAGTGGAGAACTGTCTCAATCAATCTACTTCCATCAGTATTTCCAAGATGTCTTTATAGGTGGTTGTTAACTCTAACAGATCATCCCGTTGAATCTGGCGGAATACGAATTCCAGAAATCCAAGGTTCGTTTTATTAATGATTCCCACCGTTAGCATCTCGTATAGAAGCTGGAATGCTGTTTCCATGACCTGTATATTTCGAAGTTCTCTCTGTCCGAGAGTTTGAAAACTCGTGATTAGGTATACAATCACTCATCTTCTATGATATTGATATTCTGAAATATTAAATTGGATATTGGTTCGGTCTTGTCGTTGCCATGTACGTACGCCCGTCCGTCCGTCCGTTCGGTCGTCCGTCCGTCCGTCAACATGTTCTTGTCCGCTGAATATCTGCAGATCTATGAAGTCGGGCTTGACCAAACTTTGGTGAGAGTTTCCTGAATGTTGACTGATGAAATGATTAAATTTTCAGATGACTATGATGATTTCATGATTTTTAATTATTTTTTTTTATTATTTATTGATGGCTCAGCTTTTGCACTGTTAACTATGCCCATCAACATGTTCTTGTTCGCTGAATATCTGCGGATCTATCAAGTCGGGCCTGACCAAACTTTGGTGAGAGCTTCCTGAATGTTCATTGATGAAATGATGATTTTCAAATGGCTATGATGATTTCATGATTTTTAATTATTATTTTTTTATATTATTTATTGATGGCTTATCTGTTGCACTGTTATCTGTGCGCATCGAGAACCCCCTTGTTGCATGTTTCATTGTGACTTTTGAAGGTTCTCTGATACAAGAAAGCCTGGTCCATTCAAGATTCAATTTATTTCCATTTATTCCCCTTTTATTTCCCATTTATCTGGGAGCTTACATGCTACACTTGTTCAACCTATGCACTACCCTCGGGAGGATTTCCCCACCCTTGGGGCACTAAATGTTATTGGACTTTTTCCCATCCACAGCTTCTCAGCTTCATGTAATATGTATGAGATGCAGTGTAAATGGTTTTTTCACACACACATGCAGAATCACCTAAAATTTATTCCTTTATATAGTAATAACTAACAGGTTGGGGACATTATTTTATTTCAGAAGTACAAGAGGAAATAACCGGCGCGTGGTTCTCGCAGCATCGAACCCCTGTTAGGTTTGAATTTCGCGTCGCCGTTAAAATTTTGCTAAATCCATTTATCCGAAAGCTTTTGCACAAACCATATTTTATTTCAGAAGTATGATATGAAATAACTGGCATGGGAATCCCTGCAGTATCGAACCCCTGTTAGTTTGAATTTCGCGTCGCCTTAAATGAAGGACAACATTTTTCTTCAATTTTGCTATTAAATCTTTCTAATCCACATCATACGATTTATCCTAAAGCTTTTGCACAAAACATATTTTATTTCAGAAGTATAATATGAAATAACTGGCAGGCGAATCCCTACAGTATCGAACCCCTTTTAGTTTGAATTTCGCGTCGCCTTAAATGAAGGACAACATTTTTCTTCAATTTTCCTATTAAATCATTCTAATCCACATCATACGATTTATCCTAAAGCTTTTGCACAAAACATATTTTATTTCAGAAGTATAATATGAAATAACTGGCAGGGGAATTCCTGCAGTATCGAACCCCTTTTAGTTTGAATTTCGCGTCGCCTTAAATGAAGAACAACATTTTTTTTTTCAATTTTACTATTAAATCATGAACCATATTTGTGCCCACACATTTAACTGGTACAACATAATACTTCAATTTTTGTCACCAAACATGTGACTGTACCTTGGAAATTATTTCAAACGAGTGATTAGGAGAGCCCATTCTAGCCTGACTGTAAGTTTGAACCAGTTTGCATACCAGGAGCTTATGCCCCCCCCCCCACCCCCCATAATGATAATGGTGGGCTTGTGTCAATCACTGTGATTCTATGCCATTAACTTATCACACTTGTGCAATGCATAAATTGCCACTGATAAAGATACACTTTCTTGCATGCTGTAATCCCAGCACACCACTCACGTGAAAACGAAGTCTACATTACAGAAACCACACAAACTGTATCCGCAAGGCTGTATCCAGGGATTTTTTGCTGGATCCCAAACTCCCAGTTCCTTTTCGTAATTTATTATTGAGGGACCAATTTGTTTAGTGAATTTAGACATAAAGAGCCTGTAATCAATCACAAAACAGAAGATTAATAACATGAAATTCAATACCCAGCTATGCAATGGGATCAATATTGAGGCTTCCAGAAGCTTTTTCTATGAGTATTTCCTTCAGAAATCCTTTCAAATTGAACAACAACAACAACAGTTTCGTTTTTTGTTTCATTTGAGTTTTGGGCGCCCATACGTTTTCCGGAACTAAATTAGCTCCAGATGCAGCCCTGATCCTACTTGACAACAAAAACCAACAGGCTGAGGGGTCCACGCACCTTTTAATTCATATATTTATTTTATTATACGCTCATTGTTAGGCGATGGGTGGTTGGTGGGCACGGGTTCCTGTTGCTGCAATGCATTTTGCTGAGAAGCAACAGGAACTTGATAATGTAATGTCTAGCACTGTAATATCACATCTTTATTGCACCATGTAAGCGTCCTGTCTGTGTCTTGTGTGCTGTCCTCAGTGTTTTATAGGGTGAATGGAGGGTGGATGGTTCCATGCTGCTTTAACGATTTTTTCTTTGAAGTAGCAGGAACGCAACTTGACTGGGTGGTGCTTAGTTGGTTCGTCGCGATATAGCTGAAATATTGTTGAAAGTGACGGTAAATTCTATTCACTCACGCATTCTTAGATGAGGTTTTGTTGTGTGACAGCGCATCTGTCCATTCATTAACTGTTTATGTCCATGCAATATCTTTAGTACCAAACTAGTCAACTGTCTGTCTCACATTATGACAGAATGAGGTTTTCTTGGATTTATCAGACCATATAACACATTAGCTGTTGAACTCGCCACATATTCCAAACTCTCCCTCGGGCAAATTTTGGCCGAAGGATATTGTCGTCGTCAGCGTCGTCTGCCTGTCCGTCCGTCTGTCTGTCTGTCTGTCTGTGGACACGATATCTCAAGATGGATTACAGTCAGGCATTTTAAATTCATACCACATATACATCTGGTGAAGGGTCAGAAGCCTATTGAAAATGACCCACCATGACCTAATTTATCAAGGTCAAATTATAATGTTTGCTATATCTTTTGAAGGATTAAAGCTAAGGTCTGTAAATTCATATTACATATGCAACTGGTGATTGACTAGAAGCCTATCCCAGTTGGCTGACCTTGTCCTATTTTTTTCAAGGTCAAACACTGTTTATCATGATATAAGATGAAGAAATATAGCTAGGCTTTCCAAATTACTACTATGTATACGTCTGACGATGATCCAGATGTGCCCTGAAGAGGACTGACCTTGACATATTTATTCAAGGTCAAATACTGTTTATTAAGATATAACATACAGAAATATAGCTAGGCTTTTCAAATTAATAATATGTATACAACTAGCGATGTTCCAGAGGATCCCTGGAGATGACTGACCTTTACCTATTTTTTCAAGGTCAAATATTGTTTATTAAGATAAAACTTGAAGAAATATAGCTAGGCTTTCCAAATTAATACTATATATACATCTGCCGATGGTCCAGAGGTGGGCTGAAGATGACTGACCTTGACCTATCTTATCCAGGTCAGATTGTATTTAGTACAATATTTCATGAAGGATTATATTTACATACCACCAATTTATACCACATATGTCTGGACCTGGAGTCTATTGAATACCACTGACCTTGACCTATTTTTTCAATGTCAAATAGTTTTTAACATGATATAACATGAAGAAATATAGCTAGGCTTTCCAAATTAATACTATGTATACATCTGGCGATGATCCAGAGGTGTCTTGAAGATGACTGACCTTGACCTATTTTTTCAAGGTCTTATACCGTTTATCAAGATATAACATGAAGAATGATAGCTAGACTTTCAAAGTTAATGCTCTGTATACATCTGGCGATGGTCTAGTGGTGTGCTGAAGATGACCTATTTTATCCAGGTCAGATTTTATTTAGTACAATCTTTCATGAAGGATTATATTTACATTGTCCGAATTTATACCACATATGCTTGGACCCCAACCAAACTGACTGTCACCGTATGAGTGAAACAACCTTGAGTGTGACATTAAGCCAAATCTCCCCCACCCCCTTTTCCCCTCTTTCCCAGCAAAATTGTTGAAGATGACTGACCTTGATCTGTATTTCTAAGATCAAACTACTTGATTTGATTATGAGCTTTTTGGGAGAGTAGCCTATATTTAGAGCTAAGAATTTGCTCATGTCAGATGTATTTTCAAGATGAGATAAATACAGTCAACATTTTTGTTAACCTACATGATATTGTCGTTTTCTAAAAATACATATTATGAAATGCATGATTGCTGAGTTAAGACAATAACTGATAACCGAGGGGTATTGGAGCCCATTGGGCTATTTTTCTACATGACATTTTGTAATTACTAACCAAGACTGAGTTGTCTCTAATACATGTATTCATCATTTTGCTGCCATACCTACAAACCGTATTCACTTTGACTCTACTTTTATGAGAAATCATAAAAAGTCATAAAAAAAATAGATGATAAAAGCATAGAAAAGGAACAAAAAAAATCCTTGAAAATAGCATAAAATAATCATGAATTTGCACAAAATTGGCATAAAATCATAATATAAATTCCTGAAAAGTGGCTGGGAGGCCTGCATGCATCAATGTGACAGGGAAGATAACATGGACCTGATAGATCTACTGTTATAGTATATAAGATGTTGCAAGGGGATAGATAAATTGTGGACGGTGTGATGTCACGTCCAATAAATGATTTGTGTTTACGGACTGAATTTCCAATCAGATGTATTTGGGGGGGGGGGAGTGGGGTTGAAAACTCTGTTAATTCCACGAGCTGAGTTTGATGAATGTTTGAACTCAACTGTTATGTTGCTCCGCCTACTGAAATTGGCAATGGGACAATCGCACACTTATATTTTACTGGCCCCGCTCATTCAGTCGAAATTGACAACCAAAAAGGCGATATTGTATTTTTGAGAAATTTGTTTTGCAGTTTTGTGTGAATGACTGAACGGTTTCTATGTTGGGTTTGCTGTTGTCAAATTCAGCTCGGTGGGGTCCTATGTAAATATTTGTTTACAGTTTGCATTTGCTAATATTGATATTTCATTTTCGAATCACACGACTGTGTGAGTAGTACCGGGGTATATAAAAGACGGCTAAAGTCTCATTGACAATTGACCTCTGGTCAAACCACTTTATGTCGGGAGGGTTGCAAGGTTGTTATGCAAAGAATGCTTTAGCTCAAACGAGAGGTCAAGGTCACTTTAGTTCCGGCACTTCCGGTCACGTGACCTTTGGGGGATGTATTCCTCTGCGGTGATGCGGACTGGCGGTGATGCGGTCGCGGGAAAAAGCCTCCGCGGACAGAAATTAGTCCCGTGAGTGGAGTGCGTCGTCCCTCCGTCACCCATCCTGGTAATCACACAACCATATATTCACATATTTGTAATCCCCCGTCGTTCCTCAGTCACAATCCGGGTACCCTGGTTTTTTACATCCATGCGGGACCTCTTCAACATCCGGGTTTTTGCATCCGGGGACCGTGGAACATTCGTGAACATCCGAGTACTCTTCAACATCCGTGTTTTTCCCCTCTGGGATCGGCAATGTCCGGCCCTCTCCGGGACAATATATAGCCTTCATTGTTATTATTGTTTTAAATTATCCACCTGTTCATCTAAATTATATATCGAGTTTAATGTTGTCAAAAACGAAATATGCATGTACTATATTGGCCTTTTTAATTCAGTTTTATATTATTTTATAAATAGGGTCGTTGGTGTATTATTATATTATGGTTGTTGATCTGATTATTTCCTCTTCCTTTTATGTCTATAAATAACGCCTTTGGAGTCTGGTTTTCCTATATATGTTGTTTCTTAATAGCATATTTAAATCAATATCTAGTCTATTATATATAATTTTCTTTACTCTATAATGACACTTGAGCTATTTATACAGACATCTGTCTATTTCTTCTCAATATATTTCCCCCGTTGCTTTTTTAACACACCGTTTTTAACACTTTTTATTGTGTTTTTTAAATCAGTTTTAATTTTTAAACAACTCAATGCAATGATACTGGCGCGAATAATCCTAACGGATTGCATGCGCCATCCAAATTCAAAACTGACTGACTGCCGAAGCATCAATAGACTGCACAGGGTCCCCGAAAATATTACCACCTATTTGCCCATGTTAAATGGCCATTGGGGAAAGGCCAGTGTCTACATACCGCGAGAAACCGTATTGATACGAAAAAAAATATCTGAAACCATGGGAAGGAAGACTTATGGTAAGAAACATAATCTAAAGGTGTTGGACGAGTCTCCACTCGCCGTTTTCCCGGTCTTTACCCGCACCTAGAACTCCTGTAAATTGCCATCTACCTTCCTCGTCAAAATTTTGTGCTGGAATGTCCGCTCTTAACCTAGACCAAAACATGTACTTGGTATGTGGACTGATGAGGCAAAAATGGTCCAAATGAACTCCCAGAGTGCGTGAGTGAGTGAGTGAGGGAGCGAGTGAGCGGTCATATAAGGTCGTTTAGGAGTAGTAGCCAAAGTGTGAAGGAAGGTGTTTGGGGTAGAAATGGGCCATCCTTGGTCCGATTGCGTCGTGTGAAGTGGCATCTTGTAGCATCGCCCGCCAACGCCAAGCCAACGCTCTGGTGAATTAGCCGAAAAGCTATGATTTTCATGGAATTGTCACTAATTCGTTGGAAATGCAGTGACGCCCGTCAACGCCTTGACGCCATGATATAGACCGGAGAGAGAAGAAGAACAACCACGAGGATGACAGGTCAATCATTTTATTATCCCCTCCAGTACATCATACCCACAATGGGGGAGCCGCGTTGGGTATGTTTGCAATTCAAGAAGACTCTTGTCCAATCAGAAGCCGTCCTTTGAGAAAGTTCCATCTTTGCTCGGTGTGACCTAAGCATCGTCGGGCAGTTCAGGATATTGTTCGGGCAGCATGTCCTGAAAGAGTTGTTTGCGCATCCTGATCGCATTTTCCAGGGCCTCGGTGGGTGGTAGCTCCATATCCTATTCCAAGTGACGCTTGATCTTCATGAGGGACCTGTGCGTGGGGTCGCCTTTCATTTTCAAGCGGCAGTAAGGTATACTGTTCATATATCGCCATGGCTGTTTTCCTGATGCAGGGGCGCATTTGGGTGTATGCCTGTTGTAAGTTATCCTGTCCGGCGTCCTCGAGCGCTGCAGCGTGAGTATTGATAGCTGCTCTCACAATAAGAAGGAACCCAGAAGGTAGGTTCTTTCTCACTTTCCTCTGACGTAGGCTGACTATTTGAGGTCAAAGCTCTCCGTATCACTAGATTGAATCTCAGCAATCTCTGTTTCGGTATCAATCAATAGACTCTCACCAATCTCTGTTTCGGTATCAGTTGATGGACTCTCATCAGTCTCTGTTTCGGCTTCCTGTGCCTCGGAATCTTCAATCCTATGTATATTTTTCTCGTGTTGCATCATATCGTAACGCATGGTGAACGTGCGTTCGCACTCAGAGCAAGTATAAGCCATGTTGACGGTTGAACGTCGACTGTGCGTGTTTTCGGAATACACCTGCTTTTATAGACAGTAACGCTCGTCAACGCTTACCTTAACGCTTCAACGCCCTGGTGGACTAGCTCAGAAGCTCTGATTTTCATGGAATCGTCACCAATACATCGAAATGCAGTGACGCCCGTCGTTACGCCTTAACGCCCGTCTCAACGCCTTAACTCCCTATCTTTACGCCTTAACGCCCACCAACGAGCCGTCGCTGGTTCCGGCGTGAGCGCTCGTGGTCCATAACCCGGGCATCAAGGATGGCTGTCATAGTCCAGTAGTGGTGGGTGATAGCACACCTCTCCATCGAGTCGACTCTGTCGAGGACTGCTTCTGTGAACTCTTGCAGGATCTGGTGTCGCCCCTCGTTGTCGTCGCCATCTCCAAACATGGACCGAACCACTGCTCTGTAACCCGTGAGTGAAATACCCACGGTCGCAGGCTGTAAAATGCTAGTCGCATAGGGATGGGTCTCCGTCATGGCTGTGCAACAGTAGGAATGGGGGTGTGGGTCCAGAGGGCCGTGTTTTATAGACCATGTCACACATGCGCGCCTATACGTAGCTCTACGGGTGTAGTCCGTGATAAGTACTATTCTGATTGGTTAGTCCAAAAAGAGAGCAACAACAACAACATCAAAGATTACAGGTCAATCCTTTTATTATCCCCTCATTCTATTATGCCCCGACATATTCAACTGTGCAAAAACAGAACGAATCTGATAGCCTATAAACTTTATTGGCTGAACATGGAGAACAACAAGTGTGCGATAACACAACTACGTGCCACGGAACCAAGAATGTCCACTCTAGAATTTTAGTGGCATTGTAAAGACAGGCAATTAAAAATAATAATACAAAACTACGAGTAGCATAATGAACTCAGAATGTTCGAGAGGAAGTCTTTCAAAGTGGAATTGTCACTTCTTGGTGAGCAAAATTAAGTGTCAGCTCAAGCGCAGAAATCACAAATGAACTCGATATCATCATCATCGATTCCAGCACACTGTGGATGTGCCCACTCCAAGCAGTTGGTACACTGGACCATCCCATCATCCATACTTTTGCTCCATAATTCAGAGCAGTAAATGCATTCAGCATCGTTGGCATTGTCTTTCGGTAGATATTCGGTGACTGCCTTACTTCCGCTACGTTTCTTAGGCCAGATCTTTTTAGCAGGAGCATTGGCGGGCCTTTTGCCTCTACCTATGCTCGCTCCATTAGTAGGAGTTTCTTTATTTCCCGCTTTACGACGGGTTTCATTCTCGCGTGACTTAGCATTCTTTGCCTCTAACAGCTCCGCTTTGTATGGGCTACTTGAAAGGACAGCGGCTTTTCCACGACGGACATTCGGTTTTCTGTTTGGCCGGACTGTAGGTTTTGGGGGCGGAGAGAAACGAAAAGGGGAAATATATCCCATATCATGAGTGGATGCCGTCTGAGCTGTGCTAATTGCTTCATCACGCGAAGTTGACGACCCTGGTTGCGTTCCTATGGCGAGGGAGGACGGAGCTGTTGACGGGCCTACACACGTTGGGCGATTTGCTGTAACTGATGTTGGGTTGTCGCCAATCTCTGCAGTTGTCGAGGTCGAAGGCGATACTTCCTTCGATACAGTGGGTATAGGAACCGACGAAGGTGTGTACCATCCAAAATCAGTAAAGTATGTCAAGATATAGCGTATTTTCGGTTGTATCGTCCAGTGAACATAATCGAAACATCTCAAGATCGGCTTTTCTTGAAACTCAACTACTTAGATAAAGGACTGGACATCATTAATTTACCTCGAATCCTGAATGATCCAGAGGTACGCAACGCTGTACCAAACTATTTCAAGTTCACAGAACCTCCTTGCATTTCATATAAGTATACTAAATCTATAGCCACCAAAATATTCAATTACTCCAATGCTGTCAAGGAGTTTGACTGGAACTTATACACGTCAGGAGGCTATAGTTGTGATTGTGAATTGTCGAACTTTATCTATACACCATGCAAACATATTGTGACTGGTGACCTTGATGTGGTGAGTGATAAGGATCTGAAATTACTCCTGATGAAAGGACCTAAATATAGAGAGCCAAGAAGAATAAATCTGAAGGCGGACCAGAAGATAGTCCTGACTGCATTGGAACAGTACGTTATTGATTGGTCTAAGCGAGAAAAGTTGAACCTACAGTACTCGCTGATTGGCTGGACCTCACCAAGAGCAAGGTCGTTGAAACAATCCGCCATATTGACAGAAGTACTCTTCCTCAAGTAAAACAAGTACTGAGAAACCTCAATTCGCAAGAAGTTCTAGCAAATCTCCAGAGTAAATTCGTCATAGTCCCAGCAGACAAAGCTCCGAATAATATAATATTCATATGTAAATATTACTATTACCAGGTGCTGGTTAAAGAATTGAGTGTAGACATATCTTCATCAAATACGTCTACTTACTCCGAAACTGCATTTACTCTGGAAGATTTATTTAACAATCACAAAAAGTTTCTCAAGGAAAGAGGTATTTGTCTTCCAACCAATCATAGCGACATACCAAAAATATACTGGACTCCCAAAATGCATAAATCACCATACAAAGCTAGATTCATAGCTGGTTCTAGAAGCTGCACCACCAAGCTTCTTTCAACCTATTGACGAGGGCCCTTCAGGAGGTAAAAGCATTTTGGGAAAGGTATTGCGCCACTATTTCTAAGAACTCTGGCGTTGAATGTATGTGGATATTGAACAACTCAAAATGTCTTACGGAAGAACTTGATGCTAAAGGTCACATACCGTACAGACATGTATCCACATGGGATTTCTCGACTCTATACTACAATCCCTCATCAGGACCTTATTGACTGTATAAGTTCATTAATAGTATCTGTGTTCAAGAAAACTGATCGTAGATATATTAATATCGGAAGCCATAAAGCATTCTTTAGCTCGACTACATACAAGAGATATCATTCATGGGATGTTTCTTTGTTTATAGAGTTGCTTGAATTTCTGATTAAAAATATCCATGTGAAATTTGGCAACACAATATATCAGCAGCATATAGGTATTCCAATGGGTACTAATTGTGCACCCCTGTTGGCTGACCTGTATCTGTTCTCTTATGAATATGACTATATGCTGGCGCTTTCAAAAACCGATCCACTCAAAGACCGTTCCTTCTCATTCACCAAACGCTATATAGACGATCTTCTCGCTGTGGATAATCGCTATATAAATGACGCAGTGAAGGATATATATCCACCTTCACTGGATTGAAGGAAACTACAGATAGCCCTACAGGCACATCTTATTTAGATCTCTATCTCTATAAAAATGAAGCGGGCATTCTCTCTCGTCGACTTTATGACAAAAAGAGATGATTACAATTTCGACATCGTAAATTATCCCTTTCTGGATAGTAATATTCCAATGGGACCTGCATATGGCGTATACATATCTCGCTTAGTAGCATTTGCTAGATCCTGTGTTAAATGTGATGATCTTAATCAACGTCACAAAACATTGTTGCAGAAACTTATAAAACAGGGCTATTCCACCAAGCGCCTCCACTCAAAGTTTCTCAAATTTGGCGATACATATCACATGCTGATAGCGAAATACGAACGTAGCGTGCAAGATCTATGGCGCTACGTTTCGTAACTTGTGTCTAATTCCGCTTAACCCGAGGCTAGGGGCCGTATGAACCCATGTACTTCAAGATCCTCATGGTACTCATATGAACAGGCACAATCAAAGCGTGACTGAGATACATCATTTTTAGATGACGACTCTATAACGAATATTGTGGATTAAGAATACTGATCAGCGATACGGATTTGATATTTTGGAACATCATGATGTCTTGCCGGCATCATTGAAAACTGTTGACCGCTTCTCTCTTGCAGGAAACAAGCCTATGTTTATGTATACTTTTGTCTTTTTGAATTTGGTGCTAATACTGTTATATGGAAATGGAATAGGTCTTTGGATTATGGACGCGGATATTCTCTAATGGACGACGGCTGGATTATGAATGACGGACTAGACGCTTGTAATTGAATTTCGGTAGTTGTCAGGACAGAAGGGACTGATGTCGTCGGCCCAGCTGTAGACCCTGTGGCAGAAACAGAGATTCTCGGTGCCGAAGACGCTGATGTCGTAGGCCCAGTGGTCGGGACAGTGGCCGGAACAGAGTTTTTGGGGACAGAAGACATTGATGGCGTAGGCCCAGCTGTGGTGGGGGCAGTAACAGGAACAGAGATTCTCGACGCCGAAGACGCTAGTGTCGTAGACCCAGTTGTCGGGGTAGTGGCCGGAACAGAGTTTTTGGGGACAAAAGACGTTGATGGCGTAGGCCCAGTTGTGGGGGCAGTAACAGAGCTTCTCGGCGCCAAAGACACTGATCTTGTAAGCCCAGCTGTAGGGGCAGTGACCGGAACTGATTTTTTCGGGGCAGAAGATCTCGGTGGCTTAGTTGTAGCTGTGGAGACAGCGGGGTTAGCCTGATTGGATAACCGAGGAGCCATAGTCGCCCTTTCATTTGTAGGGTTGGTGGGAGCAATTCGTTCCGATTCAGGGAGATCTGTCGGTTCGGCCGCTGCGAATTCGTGTGGTTCGAATACATCTCTGTTGGTGGGGAATATTCCTGTCCGGCGAAATCCATTAGCTGCTGTAAGCGCCGTTGCTGCTCTCAAGTACGCCTTCCCGAAAATCTCCGCCATCTGGAATGTAGTTACAACCCGACCTGGATTGTTCCTTAACCACTTTTCCAACTCTTGATCATAGAATGTGGAAAGCGGTTTCATGAAGCTGACGTCAAGGGGTTGCATCTTATGGGAGCAATGTGGTGGGAGACACAACTCTACCCCATTTTCTAGTGCCAAGTCGATCACCTCGATATTCTTGGTGTGTGTTGAATGTCCATCCAGAATCAGGAGAACAGGATTGTCTTTGGAAGCGCCAGACATCCGAATGAAATGTTCAAACCACATCGTGAAGATCGACAACTGCATCCACCCACTTTTGTGGCAGGCCGAGATTGCTCCAGGCGGGGCTCCATCCATCAGTTCCGGTTTCATACGAACACGTGGGAATATGAAAAGTGGCGGGATGAACGACCCCGTGGCACTCATGCAGATTTCAACTTGACGCCGGCCACGTTTTGCTATAATTTTCGACGGCTTGCTCTGAACTGTTGTCATCCCGGTTTCGTCTACATTGTAAATATTATTTGGCAGAAAAAGGTGTTTGTCAATTAAAGGCTCAAGAAGATCAAAAAAGTTCTTCACGTTTTCTTGATTGAACGATCTTGCCCGACCGGCCGACGTGGCCTCCGGTTGTCGAAGAGCCAGTTCTGGGTGGCGTTGCATAAAGTTATACAGCCAGTCCTTTCCTGCCGTCTCTGTCTCTTTGTTGAATGGGTTCGAAATTTTATTCCTCTCTGCCACTTGATACGCCAAGGATCTTACATCGTAAGTAGTTAGCCCGAACATCATTGTTTCCATTTTGATAATGTAATTCACCAAATCCGCCTCAATGGCATCAGAGAAGGTAGTCTGAAAATTAAAAAGGATTAAGAGAAATGATGAACCTAATCTCCTTGAAGTTCTAATGCATGATTGTCTATGAAATGTAGGGTACATATACGTACATGCAGATCTATATATATATATGGCATTAGAGACAAGTTAGGTGGTATTTAAATTTGTACAAATTTGCAATGGATCTCATTGCCATTCAAATGTGACAATTGAATTAACATACTCAGCCATTTGGAACCATTATATCACTACAGTATAATTTTGTTTATATCTGCATTGCGTTTTTGGTGAAATCGAAATTTAGTGAATTTTGGATGCCGGTAATGCAGTCGAGACACCTGTCGTATTACCTGGAAATACCCCAAAGCCTTTGAGGAGCCTTTGACACGTTTGTTCCGGTCTTTGATTCTCCTATGTAATGTTGTTTGTGGTACGTGAAAAGTTTTGCTGGCTTTTCTCACGCCCATGCCGTTCTTGATGGCGCTACATGCCTCCTTCATGGAGTCTTCATCCCAAGACTGTCTATCGGTTTTGCGAATGTATTTTCGGACCATGGCGACTTTCAACCTGGAATCAAATCTTTTCATTAAATACTGTTTCAAATTACATTTATACGCTGTACCGGTACGCATCTTCTGAGTTGTGCCAAATAAATCATCTCTCTATCCATGTAGTGTCACTGCTTCATTCACATGCGTGGGGCAAAATGGAACATCCACTGGGGCAGAATGGAACTGGGTTCCATTATGCCCCACTGCCCCACTGCGAAGTGTTCCGTTTTGCCCCACATGCTATATTTTCATTTGTCGGTTCCAACACTGAAAGGAGTGTGCGAGGAGGCCAGAAACGACCGTTCGTCTCGAAACCCTGCATGCGGTGAAATTCATTGAAATATACTTGTTCCTTACGGAGGGTAGCAACACTGTTTGTACGGCTTCTCAATTCAGGCTTACCTTAGATCAAATGGAGTCCGATTCTTTCACCGAACATAGAAATGAGACCAATTCGTCTCCTTCTCGAAAACAACGTGGTTCACGTTCAAATGATACCCGCCACTACAGAAGATAATCCCAGTAGGTGGCAGCACAGCCTTTTCGCGCCACGTGAGAAGTTCCGTTTTGCCCCGTGGTTCCATTTTGTCCCACATTCCCCTAATATAACAACCGACATCAAGTACAGTTTCTAGAAATCTTGAAACTCCTGAAACTTAGAAAGATAATATTTTGGTGTTTTCCAGTGTTCCTTTTTCGATCTTTTTCACTGAAATTCGAAATTCTGCAAACAAAATTACAAATCAATCATTTGGTCTTAGTAACAATGGACAGAAAGATCCTCTTGTAATTAGCTTACAATTATCGGGCAATGATGGGCTCCAAGATCCTTCAGGATCTCTCGTATATGTATTCATATTAATTCATTTCAGTAGCATACAACATAAGTTTATTTGGTTTTCCTGATTCTGGGAAATTGACCAGCTTAACTTTTAGCAAATTAATCTGAATGACATGTGTATGTATCATTTACAGTAATCACTGTAATAATTCAATCCCCATATCAAAATTCAATCACTCACATTTTCAGGTTATAATTTGGATCAGCTGTTTTAATTAATTTGATTACCCTCTAAATTCATTGAAATGAGAACAAAATAATGGATTATATGTATGATTTTGAACCAATTTGTCAACTTACTGTTCTAGTGAATCTGATAATTCCCAAATTATGGTAAGATATATCACTATCTATGATTGAATTAGTAGAGGGATTACTATACTGTGCAGTGTTCAATGTAAATTTTTGCTTTTGACGCCCAGAGTTGTTCCCCTTGAAAGTGATTTTTGTATTTTAGTTTATTCAGTTGATCACAGTGCCCTCTAGAGGCATAGTGACAATCACATGTCCCCCCACCTTCCCATCATTTGACATTGATTATTCTCGGAAGCAACACTTGAGTTAAGATACGTAAACGGGGTGTATAAGTGTCTCGTGGTCATGGTTTCAGTCCACATGCGGGAAGCGGTCGCCAGAGATGTGAGCGTGTCGTGGCCGAAGTAGTTAGAGTGTTTGATTCTGACCCGGAGTGCTACAGCTGGCGAGGGGCGCGCCAATGACCGCTTACATATATACTGGTCTATTCTCAAGGCACTGGGCTGATTCGGTGTCCAGGGTAAAAAGGAGTGATGGTGAAACTAGCTGCTAAGCTAGACCTTCACCAGCAGAGGCACTTGGGGAATATAGTTCCTGGGTGTCTTTCAGTGACCGCTATATAAATCCACTCACAGTAGTACATCGTGTACGCCTTTGGGAAGCTCACATGGTCAGACTGTCACAGGACTTTCAAGATAGTAGTTCGTTTAATTGTA
The DNA here is from genome assembly GCA_036873755.1 of Hanleya hanleyi. Taxonomy (NCBI): domain Eukaryota; kingdom Metazoa; phylum Mollusca; class Polyplacophora; order Lepidopleurida; family Hanleyidae; genus Hanleya; species Hanleya hanleyi. The sequence continues at coordinate 44,050 of JAVTVY010017990.1, forward strand.
GAATTGTATAAATGTTTACTTCACAGCACCCTCACAGTAGTACATCGTGTACACCTCTGAGAAGTTCACATGGTCAGACTATCACAGCACTTTCAATGTAGAATTGTATAAATGTTCACTTCATAGCACGATAGTTAAGCTATAAATGTTGAGCGGTTCCAATTGGTTGTATAATAATATGTACTCTTATGGAGGTGCCTCTGTATGTCAAAGGGGGAAATTACGAACTGAACTGATACTGAACTGAACTGATGTGTAAATTCCCTTCTACTGACGACCACTAGCCGCAGTGGGCCGAAATCCTAGCCAAGTGGGGGTGATCAGGAGACACTTACAATAGAAACGTTAAATGCGTTTATGAAAATGATCCAGAAAGAATATATGATAACTGTTTTATGAAAAACATTTTCCACACGTAGCGATGTTAAGAAATGGACTCATTTTCACACGTCATTAACCAGATGAATTTATCATCCACAGATAGACATCTTAGCCTACTAAGGGTATTTCACGTTTCACTTAACACCACCGTTAGCTCGATGACTTCATTCTCCATGTATTAGGCCCGATGTCATCTTCCCCAAGCATCGAGTCGCATGTCCGCTCCATTTTAACAGGCCAATGAAATTGTCCGTATTCAAATACTTTGACATGGAAATCTCAGACATGAGACATGTCAATTTGACTTAAGTGCTCGACATGGTCGAGGCGCAAGACTGTGGGAGACCAAACCGAAGTTGTGCGAATTAGCTATTTTATTTCTCACGCTAACGAAGCATGCTTCTTTGTTTTCCTTAAGACAAATCATGTTACAAATGGCCTAACATATTTGTAAAGTATAAAATTGGCGACAGTTCACAGGAAATTGATATGCTTTTTACTTTGTGATGGGGGCACTCCGAGGCCCGCCAAGGGATCATTTCAATCGATCGCTTTCTGGAGGTGTGTCTTCATTTTATGAATGTGATTGCGCCGATGTCGGAGCTAACGGGGCCAATCGGATGTCACCATTTGGGAAACGCCCTAATACACTCAGATATCAACCGTTACTGCGTGGCTACGAGCAGAAGTTTCTACGTATGATCGTGCCATACGTTCGGATGATGCAGATAGACTATTATCAAAGTGAACAGATGAGCTCCTAGCCAGTGTGGACAACCCAACTCGCTGGTTATTAAATTGAGGACATTCTAATAGAACATGTATTTCGTCTTCAGTACTTGGACAGAAGTCGCAAGTCCGATCAAGAACTGAAATGCCTGTGTATTTCTCCTTTTCTATATTTAGTTTGTGAGCACTTAATCTAAACTTGGCTAGCGCCTGACGATATTTGAATACTTGTATATTTAGCAAATATGGCTGCATGTAAAAATATTTTTGAATAATTGATAAGTGCGTAGTCTATTTCCAGAGTTTAGTAAGTGAAAATCTTGCCTATTCCTCAAACTAGAGGTTTGGAAATTAATTATACGTGTTCTTTTTCTCCATTCATCTGAATATGTATTAAAAATAGCATGATGTAACTTCTTGACTGCAGAGTTAAGGGACTCACAGTAAGTTCTTGGGGATAAATGACGCAGTTTAGAGTTTCTAAACCTGTATACCAAGAATCTATGCCTTCGTCATATAGCTGGCGAGACAGTAAATATGCCTCTTTTGCCAAACTATTATCATCTAGGTTTGTCAAATGTGTACAATATTTATACATTGTGATTAAAAGGTCCATTGCCATTGGAGTTCGACCCAGATCTCCTCTAGCTGCGTCATTGCTAGTTATAGAGTGTACGCCAAGGGCATACTTGCAGAACTTAAGATGTAATTTTTCAGCAGGCATGTTTTCTAACTGTTTAAACAGATATGATAAGCCTTTAGATTGGCAATTGTTGCTATTGACGGATGATCCCCAAATTTCTTCACCATACGAAAAGATATTATAACAGTGTGGTCAAAGATATGAAATATGTTGACACACTTGGTTGGTTGCCATTAAGAGATTTTATTAAGTGGAAAAAAGGTTTTAGTCCCTTAGAACATAAATCCTCTTTCGCTTGTGAAAATGACCCAGATTGTTGAAAGGTCAAACCCAATAAGTGTATGATTGGGTTTGCTCTAGTGGTTCTCCATTTCAGGTGATTTCTGTTTTAATTGTTTTAGCCATCACTTTTGACTTGAATTTATTAATTGGAAGTTACCATTTATTTGAATAATCAAACAGATTATTAACACAGTTTTGGAGGCCTTCAGCAGACTCAGATAACAGTATCAGATCATCTGCATACAATAAACGAGATATAGTACTGGTATGTAGAGTTACAGGCTGACATAAAATATCAAATATAGATGGAAATGGTGCAGTCAATTTCTCACCAACCTTTAGATGAAGCTGTATATCATTGTACATATTTTGTATTATTTTAGATAATACTCCAGTCAAACCCACGGAATGCAATTTGAATAAAAGAGTGTTGTGGGGTACACTATCAAACGCTTTAGCAAAATCGATAAAGCATGTATATAGGGGTTTTGATAGTTTTTTGTTGTATTTGTCTATGAGAGTTTTTAATGTAATCATATGGTCAGATGGGCGTTTATCCGAAGTGAAGCCAATTTGTCCATTTGGCGGCACATTTTTACTTGCTCTGTACTTATCAAGCCTGGAATTTAAGACACTATTTAAAACCTTACCAAGACAGCTGGTTATAGTTATGCCCCTGTAATTACAAGGGTCCCTCGGATTTCCTTTTTTCAAGAGTGGAATTATATAACCTTGAGACCATTCATCTGGATAAATAGATGTTGAATAAACAAGATTGAATAGTTTAGTGAGGCTAGGTAGAAGGTTATGTTGTCCATGCTCAATCATCTCATTAAGAATACCATCCAAACCACATGTTTTGTTATTTTTCAAACTATTTATACACTTTTGTATTTCTTTCTGTGTTATTTTGAAATCCGTTATATCAAAAGACACATTTTTAGTATTTTTTGATAAATTATAACTAATACGAGTTGGGTTTTGTTTATTTAGAGTTTTAAAATGAAGTTGTAATTCCTCTGGTGAAATCATATCTGATTTATCATTAACTTCTATTGTTTGACCTTCTGTATCTTCTTTTGACATATGACTTCACGGAATAAACCGAGCAGTCGCGAATGGGACGTCGGCATGATTTCAGCAACAACAACAACAACAACAACAACATGGCTTTAATCAATGCCGAAATGAACACACAGCTACACTCAATAAGTGGTAGTTAATCACACATTGGGCAAGGAGCTTAAGCGAGATCAGGGCTCGTTAATTAGCTAGCCGTACGTCCTGGAAGATCGAGCAACCAAAACTTGGAGGCAGTGCTCTCGCATGATCAGGCAAGCAAAATTTTCATCAATGTTGTTCTTCGAAATTATAGCAGAACATTTAATGACATTATTATTAAAAGATCACCTACCTCGTTGATAGTTTAAATACATTTCTAGTTTCCATTTCTGACCTCTTCTACCAACAAATTTCAAGTAAACTTTATTGGAAGTTCAGATGTTCATTGTCAAAGACATCACGATCATGCATCATGTTGCAACATCAACATCAACACCCACTTTCTGCTTTAGAAACGGGATAGTTTGGTTTCCTATATATATCTTATTCCGATTTAAGGACTTTGTTTCATAGAAGAACAAAGGCGATGTGATTGAGGTCTAGTGTAAGTTTTATTAGTTTGATTTATTTAGAGTTTGCCTTTCTAAAAAATAAAAAAGAAATAAATAAATCACTCAATTATTATTTTTTTTTTTTTTATTATTATTATTTTTTTTACTCTCCAGAAAGGCGCTCTCCTATATGTAGTACATTATCTTACATTGCTATGTCCAATATGGCCTGGACCTGTGTAAATGTATAGTAGACCTTTTCATACCGAAAATAGCCGAAAGACATGACAACGTGAAAAGCTGTCAACGGAAACTCCCGATTGCACGCTGGATTTGATCAATGAAATAACCAGTTGCTGGTGGGCTGAAAACAAATGCTGTGACCTCTGCCTGGAGATCACAACCAGAAATGACACTATTTCTTGAAATTATTGTCGCTAAAAGATCATAAATTAAAACAAAAAATACACTGACGGTTGCAGACTTATGACAGCTTGGAACACAGACGCTTTATTACAAAAGAAAATGTTTTTCAATTCCAAGATCATTCGTTGTAATTATTTGCTACATACCTCTGTTATGGCAGAGACAAATCTGCACACAGAAAACGATGAGGTGAGCCGACTTGTCAACCCACCAGCATGTTTTTGCGCCACTCAGGGGTCGAAATAGGCCCCAACCACTTACAGGACATTTGTAAAAATTGTCCTGCATCCAATTAATATATATGTAACTTATCTAAAAAACTACAGGACATGACAATTTTTGCCGGACATGTCCTGCAAGTAAATAGTAATTTCTAGCCCTGCCGAATGGATGCGAAATTTACCGAATCCGTGGTGAAAAGGTCTATATCCTATTATTGAAAAATAATAAGTCCAGTCCGTGCCAAAAATAATCAAAGTCCACAAAATCCGTGTCCTTCCGTGTCAACACGGAGAAAACTCCGTGTGGATATATTCAGCTAACACGGAAATTTTGCAGTTCCGTGTTGTTCCGTTTAAATTCCCAACCACCTCGCTGGGGGTCTAATAACACCCCAGTCACCAGTCAGATTTTTGGACCGGATTCGGGGCCTTCGCGCACATCGCCGGAAGTGACATCATATATAGTAAAATAGATGTTTAACGAAAATTTTGATTACTTTTCAAGTCTGCATAATACCTCCGTTGACCTAGCGTTAAAAAGAATTATCTGGAGATAATTTCCCCTGTTTATCTGGACAGAGCATATGAAAAGTAGTTCGCTCATGTGCAACACTAAAGGAGTTGTTTGGTCGGATTCAAACTGAACCGTGCGTTGGTTGGTTTCCCCTATACGTCATAGCAACGTAGTAAAGGTCAACTTCCGATATTGGAGGCAGGGATAATATTGGAGCCTGCGAAATGGAGCATGCGCTGTAGGGAGGTTGGTAAATTCCGTGTAGATCCGTGTTAATGCGGAGATTTGAGCTACGGGAACTCAGAGACACCTAGAGTTCATATAAATGTCCCTGAAGTAACACAGCTACAATGTGTATATTTCTTTAATAATTGACAGCCCAAACTTAACTGGAAAATGACCAATTTTTCATTTCTGCTGTCATTTTCCTAATCAAATGAAAACGCGGTTTTGAATAATACTTGGAAAATCGGCGAAGAGGTTCCTGCCTGCTTTACTGGGCTACTCTGTGTCCGTATTATCGTCAAAATCGCAGACACAAGTAACTGGAATGGTCATGACAAATAATAGGAAAGTGGCAATGTTTTGGAGTGGCATGTTTCACTACCTCTTCACGAAGTATTAGGGAATTTACCATACCACCAAAAGTTCATGTATAAAATACCCGAGTAACAAAGCTAAACCTAGAGTCTATATAAAATGCCCCAGAAAAACTTACTGTACCCATAATAAAACCCCAATATTACAGCTATATGTTAGCTGACATACTACAATCATTTCCTTACCATGCAACTCAATCGATTCAAGTCTTTTCCCGCTCCACTTGTTGATCATGCCATTATCAACTGCTATCAAAACCCTGGCCACTTTAGCCTTTTCTACCACAGAGCTTTGTAGCCCGTAGAAGTTAGTGTGAATGTTGACCGAATGGCCCATGTGGTCGGCCAACATCTTTAACTCATTGTCCTTCATGCCCAGAATCTGTCATTGAATTAAAATTAATGACATTTTAAATCCAAACATTTGAACTTATCACCTAATTCTAAAATCTTGCAACACTGCCTCTGTAAACCTAGATTATGGACCCAGCTCATACCATAAAGCAGTACATGTACTTGTGACGTCCGAATATATCAGTCGCAACAATTTAATATCAGGCTTAGTTGATTCCACAAAATCTTGCTTATTTCAAGTCAATCTGCTTATGGAGGAAGTGAGTTGGCAGGACTGGGGATTGCAAATTTCACTGAAACCCCTCTTTCCGTTCCGTGCCCAGTGTACATGTACCATGGCGACCTACCAGAATCTATACAGTTATGACCAGTTCATTTTAGTTCATTATCCTGAATGATGGGAATCTAACTGTTTCCGTTGTTTTGCCTTAGTGGTACCGCCAAAACTGATCATTTCATGAAATCCTCAGGCCTGAGTTGGATTTAATGTCCCACTCAAGAATGTTTCATTTATATGGTGACAGCCGGTTGTAGTGTTGGAGGAAGCCGCTGTACCAGGAGACAACGACTGCCTATTCGCAAGTCTGCTAATAGGATACTATGAAGGTCATTCTGAAAGGTCATTCTTTAGAATGTAAAACAAGAATTAGGGAACATGATTTTGGTATAACTCGGCCTGGGATTGAACCCATGACCTTTCATTTACACAATTGTAATAAATGATTGACATTTTCCAGTTACAGTTTCAGCTGAGATTTGTGGAGAATTGAAGACGAGGTTATCAAAAGATGTGGCTTGAGCAAAAACGAATATAACCACCATGAATCTCCACAACACAGTTTGGCATAGTCCAGCTGGTTACATGCATAGGGTTTGCTTCCCCACATGAAAGTGTGTCCCACATGGAAAGTGAATGGAAACTAGAATGATGGTTATTTTTCAAGAAGACCATATGACCGACCAGTTTTGTAGGGATCAAGAAGACAAGATTGCTATGACATCAGATGATAACATCAGATGAAAACCAAAATAAGATTCTACTTCTTTGGTGATTGGCGAGGATCCATGTAGTGATTGAGGTACATGTATCATGCAGATAAGTTAACTGAGAACTGCCGACTATAAATATAATTGTTTGTTGAACTCCAGGCCTTATTTTTTTGACGCGAACGCTCGTTCAGGTTACGCGAAGATTACGCAAACCATATTTTACGCGAACGGTCACTTTCTCCTTCTCCTTTTGTCGAATGGTAGGCTAATTTACACGGCCGTGGTTGCTTATGGCCCAGTTAAATTGTTTGTGTCGGGGTGGTTTCGTTTTCACTGGACAGACAATTACGCATACCCATTGATTGGCTCGAGGAATTCCCCACAGCCCTGTCGCTGCATGCACAGGGTGATTGTCAAGTCTCTCATCAATAAAACAATGCTGGTTAGTCTTTGTTGTTCTCAATAAAACAATGCTTATTATTCAATATATACATAGGTATAGTATATTGGTAGCTTGAGGTAAGAACAACATCGATTAATCAGCATTGCTTTATTGAGATCAAGTGCCACCGGTTAAAAGTTTGTACAGCCACATGTACAAGTAGATGGATGGACGGACGGATGGACGGACGGACATGGATGAACGCAAGCACACACACCAAAACCTGATCAAATGAGGGGGCCATCCCAATGAAGTTTCCATCCAAGTTCGGTGAAATTCCGTGCAGTTGTTCTCGAGATATCTTGCTGACGAGTAAAGGGGACGGACTGGCAGACAGACAGCACAGACACTAGATGTCTCCCCCGTTATTCATGAATCTGCACTAAAAGCTTATGATGTCAATATTGAGAGGCATTTTGCACAGTGGGTGCAATGCATGTACTGGTATATGAATAAATAAAGTGAAGTGTGTTTAGATGAATATCATGTCTCACTCTGTTGTTAAGAGATTCCTTCATTGAGAAACCCGGCCATCACAGAATCGATTATTGAACTAACTGTACAGTAATCCCAACGTGATGCTGTATGATCAATATATTAAAGGCATGTATCGACGACATGTATCGCTGTACGGTGTAACTTACTCTCTGTCCTAAATAATATATCGGAGAAGGTTGTCTGATTCAATATTAAAAAAATAAGAAAGGTCATACTTTGAAACTCTAATGTCCGGCCAGAGTCTCCTGGGGCATTTCGGCTAAGTATGGTAGCACATGACTATGTTGAACTCGTCATGATGAAGACTCATTTGTGATCCGTGAATCATCAGGTTCAACCTCAGCACTATTGTGGGAGCCTATCGCTCTTGAAATGTCACGGACGTCGAGTGTCTTTAAATGCACATTTGAATAACTTCACCGCCCCCTTTAATTCATTGTTATGACACCATTCTTGGCAGAAAAATGCTCCAAGAGAGTTTGACCAGACAGAAGAGATTCAGAGCACGACCTTCTTATTTCGTAATACATGCAAGTCAAAGAAACCATGTCAGCTATATTAGGTGAGACAGACATAACCCAGTCATCGTGGCATCACATTACTTTATTTTTATGTTTTCATCAGCTTGATCTAACATCGATATTTGGTCATAACTGGATTCTTCATTCTCAACTCCATCATCGGAGTCGCGGAAATATATTCTAGATTCATTACTACTGCGCTCATGCCAGAGGGATCTGGGGCTCGAATTTCAGATTAGAAATGAAAGCATTCATCTTCGGATTCTCTAACATGGAAAGAGATATCACATTTTTCAACATGATCTGATGCACAATATTTATTTACTAATATTTATCGGGTAGACTATTTGGAAACACTTGAAATCAGTTTATGTGGGTGTTATGGCTCTCTTGTTGTTGTTTAAAGTAAAAAATTTGTGCAAGATGAACATCAGATGCATAGCATTAACAATTACTGCCTCTTCTAATGCCCCAAGTTTCGTGAAGTCGAAACTGTGCAAGAACTTATAACTTTGCAAGCAGACACAAAAATCTAATGGTATCATAGGACCAAGTTATTGAAGTCATCGAACGACAAACAGCACGAACACAATATGTCTCCACAATACTACATGGGGAGGGATATTGAGGTTACATGTCTATGTAAACATGCTGCAAGCTAATAGTTACAGTATTGTGCCGTTCTAACTTGAGTATCTAAAATGCCCACCTCTTGGACAAGGTCCTCTCTGCTAGGCTCATTGAATCAAATATCTCTTGGTTCTCTTTATAGTTCCGGGCATTTAAGAAAGTCAGACATTTTGAGTTCTTCCACCTCGGCTATTCTTCTTTTATTGAACAGCACGATCCGCACAAGTACATGTTGAGCCAAAGATGTCCACTCTTGCAGTGTGATTTCATCTTTCTTCAAGGCTCGAGTAACCGTTTTCTCGAGGTATTCTTTCAGACATACCAGATCTGCTGATGCGGGCACACATTTTTCTTTGTTAATTTGCCTGAGAATTTATCGTCTAAGTGCTACACAGGATACCTTTGAGTTACAATGAGCTGCATGCAGCTCCAGGAAATCGTTTGCTTCTTGCTTCATCGTCGGATCTGTACTTCTTATGGCCACACCGCGTTTTAGAAGGCAAAGGAGATGGTATTGTAAGGCGGGGTTTTTGCCCACAGACAGTCGACTCATAGGAATGTACATTTCTTCTCTCCATCTGTCAATCACAATGCAATGTACAGCTTGTCGTCGGCGGCAACTGTCAATCAACGGACTAAATGTTACGGTGAACCATGATAGCTTCACATATTTTCGATACCAAGGCGTTATTATTTCACCACGTTGCAGTCGATTTTGTTTGCACATATTGGAGAATAAATACACAATTTAGGCGAATATATTGCCGTTGTAACAGCTAGCGACTGATCGTTCGATTTCAACGTTTGACTAGCCCGTAATGTCCACATGGTATATTTTCATAGTTAAAAAATATTTATTTTACTTTTAATTGGTTCATAATGATAGACTGAAATCTTATTTCAGATATACAGAATGCAATTTCTTTTTACAAAAATGAGAAAGATTGAAATAACTTGTCGACGTCACACATGACACCCTCCTGGGATTCGAACTCGGTAAAAGAAAATTTCGAGGCGCTTGTGATCCAACGTGCGTATCCACTACACCACGACATACGAACAACTGTAACAGGCTATTTTGTCATTTAATCTACTTACGAAAACTTCAAACGTTATGATTCATAACTTTTCATTTTTTAGTATGAAGGACTCCTTGGACCAAAAAGATTTTCCAACAGTGGGGATATAATGCAACCGCACAACACCAGGTTAAATGGCGTTTTGGTCCAAGGGGTCCTTCGTGTCTAAATGCGTGTCTGAAGGACTCGATTTGGACCCTTTTTTCACGAAAGAGCACAAGCTGTGGATTTCAGTTTCATGTGATAACTATAATCATAACGCAACCGCACTGAAACTTTCACATATTGTGAACTTATATTTTTTCTTGCCGTTGCATTAAAACACAAGTATTTTTAGGACATTTCATTTTTTCGATTTCAATCGCATCACGTATGGGCCAAAATCCCGCCTTATCGTACCACCACCTTTGTTTGAAATAGTGCCCCGACGTCAGAGCCAGGTTTGGAGAATCGCATTCTACAGCAAGATCTTTTACGGCTTTAACCACTTTCATGAAATTGTTCCCTGTCACAAAAAAAACTTAGTTCCTTGATTGAAGTAATGTCTGAGTTTCCGTCATTGAACTTCATAACCAGCCGTGCTACAGATCTTAACTTTGTCCTAATGTTAGTTTTGTCCCGTCTCCGCTGTTCATCTTCAAGGCCGAGTTTATCCAGTAGACCGAGCCCAAAATCACCTTGTCCTCTTTACATATCTGTTTAAGCCGCGGGTTTTTACTGGTTTCCTTCATCTGATCAATGATGTTGTCAAGTATGGCGTCTTCAGAAGATTCTGACGGCACGAATGGCGCTATCATCATAGCACTATTCCTCACATAATTTGAACTTCCTGCATCAGAAGTGGGCTTTAATAGGCAGGATTTGGCATGTTTCCAAAGGGAATCTTTGGCGATAAAGCTGTAGCAGTATTCACAAGGAAGGAAGTCTGATGCTTTGTAACGCGACCCGTTTTGTAGTCGTCTATGAATTACAAGTTCCCCTCTTCCCTGTTGGATCACCTATAACAAACATGTGTGAATGTCGTGCACTATAATTTTTCATTACACAGCAGTAACAGAAGCATTACCATGAGGCCTCAATTAAAAATTGTTTGGTGCGGTTACCAGCAAATACAACTTTATAATATGGACCGATGGTGACGCTACCAAAAATGATAAATTGGTTCTTGGGCAAAATGGTGCAGGAGGCAAGCTTTTTATTTAACCTCACTCCAAAGGCATATGTCAGAGAAAACGTCTTTTCTTCCTGGAAGTAAACGTTGGGCCTTCTTTCCATGCTTTTCCAGCTGAACTCTCCTAACTTTTTTTGAGTTTACAAAAAAATACCTGTATATAACTCATGAAACGATCATTCAAACTATTCATTTGATATCAACTCAGCTGACGAAAATAATCAGTGAAATTTTCCGACATGTAGCAACCGCCAGTCACCATATTGCTCGACGATTGTAGAATTTACCACAGGGCATATTGACCACGGGAGTATCAGCATTCCTTTTTGATGATCATGAACGAGCGACTTGACAATGTTCAAAGCTAAGTCCAGCGTGGTCTTTTCATCAGGTTTACATCATCATTCATATGTACAGAAAACAGTAAGTTTGTGGAATGACCTCCCGTCACCTTACTTTGCTGGGCAGGTCAGTTGCATTTCTCCGATGAGAATTCTTTTTTTCATACTTTTTCTTGTCGCAAACAACTTCTTTGACTAGGACTTACTTTCTCATGCATCTGAGTTAACACTGGACAAAATGAAAAGTTTAAAGCAGCTGATTTATTGATGAAGTTAATGGTTCCCTATATAGAACCAAAGTTTTTTCCACTTTAAAATGTAATATAGAGTTTCAAGGCGGCAGGTTTGGGAGACTGTGAAACCCGAGACCCAAGTTACTCACTTTCTGTAGTCTACACAAGATGTAGTAACAGAAGGTTAAATCTATCAGGATTTCTTTCCAAGATGGTTGGAAATCTGGAATTGCTAAATTAGGAATTCATTTAAAACTGAATTCCCAGTATTTCCCCTGTTTACAAATCCTGTATCCACAAAGCTACAAAACTGAGAAGCAAAAAGGAAGAGCTCCTACTCCTAATAAATGTGTCATATTTATTAAATTTCATACAATACAACAACTCTCATAATCTAACAAAAAAGTCTATACCTTTATGTTGGGTCTGTAATTCCCCTCATTCTGAAGTAGAATCCATGCCTGTTTTCGGTTGTCATTTCCAACTGGCAAAGTGAGAATATTGGCCACTCGCTCCTCAACATAGTGCACATTGCGATAGTGCACTGATATCTTCGACTTATAGATGCCGCCACAAAAAAAGCAACGGTCAACTTTGCTGTAGTTTCGTCTTCCCTCCATGCGCGCATATAATGGAACTGTTACTAAAGAAACAAACAAAAAATATATATTAAATGAAATCTTTATCACATATAAGTGTTTTCTGTAAACAGTTAAATCTGTTAAGACCTAAAGTGTCCATGGTTTCTTATGACACTTATTTTCTATTGGGTGTGTGTTCAGAGGGCAGTGGATAATTTCCGGCAGAAAGATATCAAGTCTTCATGGATGTCTGTGCCGTATGATGAATGCACACTTCATTAAGCCGGATAGATGGCTATCCTAGATTGATTGACTTTATGTGGAACTGTGCTACTCCTTGAAATGGCCCATAACGTAATGCCAAAGTATAAGTTTTGGCTAATTGGCACCTTGGAGTGATGTTTTTCAATACACCTTTCGAAAAATTGGTTTAGGATTACCCCCAGATATTAGCCGCAGTGCAAAAACAGTATAGAGTCCAAGCTATTTCACTTGACAAAATACACCAGTTGAAGTGGAATCTACTGCAGATACTATCAACATGCTTTCATCGGTCGAGGCAATATAATTTCTGGATACAATGTTGATTACAAACTACATAGATATTGATAGACAAGAGAATCTTCATAACTTACCTTCCGCCCCATCCAGACCTTTTTTAATGGAACAGCCCTTGGACTGTGGTATCGTTTTGATGTAGCCCAGGTTAACATGCAATATTAACTCATGAGATTGAAAGAAATGATAATTCGGACGAAACTTGCTTAACCAACGGGACTAGTACTCGGATTCTTCGGGCATTATTCCCAATGTTGATGTCAACTGGGGCTGTTGTGCAGAGCATATGGAATATGTTTAGAGGAGGGTGGGGTTTGAAGAATTCACGGACATGAATTATGCATTCAGGAGTTCATGTTTAGTTCTACTGAAGTGATGACCCACATGTCTGTTATCAGACCATACCCCTGTTATACTGTTCCATAAGTGCTAGCTGGTTGAAATATTGGTGTATTATGATCAAAAACACAAATCTGCAAATTTCACAGATTTCATATGTACTTACTATTTTTGAAATGATCCTTGTTCACATTCTGAGTTGTACCAACTTCAGGGTCATTCTTTTCCTGGTTTTGGCCTTCGACTTCACCAATACTTTCTTTCTGCACGACTCCATCTTCACCTTCAGTCAGTGACCCACTGCTTCCATCATCTAACAGTAATACATTGTACAAATACCAGAAACGAAGACTGAGAAATTAAAGAATATATAATTATGTTTTATTATCAAGCTATCCTGAAAATGGGTCGCCTACCCCCAATAAATTTACATTGCACAACATCAGATGAATTTACCCAGCTTGAAAACGAGAATATAAATCATCATCATCATAAAGCATTGCACAATACAGTAACTTTATTTGGGTGCTCATAGAAAAAAAACTGAACCATAAGTTTGATGTGTCTAATTGAAGAAGCACTGGCTCCAAATATCGAACTTCGGCTCAATATTTAACTCTTTCCCCCATATAAGCGGGTTTTGACGACTTGTGTAGATCCCAAATGAAAGTGTTTTGACGAATGTTAGCGTAGCCCATGAAGACGGGGTTTGACGAGTCACTGAGTTCCCATGTGCTTGATTATTCTTGTAATTTTTTTGCGTTTACTTTGAGTAAAACCTAATTAAAACTATACATTTTCAGAAATCCAAAATTTCAATAAATCTGCCTATATGACTGGTATGTTTTATGGAAAGGGTAAAATGAAATCGGGAGAGGAACAGAAATGATCGATGGAAAATGCGCGATTTGACAACAAATGTGTTTCGTGTACTCCAAGAGAAACGTGCGAAAAATAGTAAAATTTGCTTCCAAATTCCTGAATATTTTACGTAACGTGGGCACAAACTACCGAAGTATCTAACCTTGATGACTAACTCGTCAAATCCTGAATGCTCATCTGAGTTTATTTTCCCGTGACCTGTTCAAAATTTTAAAATGTTGATGCGCCATTCTTCCTCGAAAAAAATAAACCGTGTTCTCCAATCAGCCTTGGCCAATCAGTGATGCTGTTTTATTTTCACCTTCTATATATAGTTTACCGTCTTCATTCTCCTTCACGGAAGTATATCGGATTTTAACAGTCATTGCTCGTTCTGTACCTGCCATCTCATGATGTCACTGTTAAATCCCGAATCTCGGAAGAATTAGCTTTACGGCAGTATGAAATAACCTAGGAATAACTGCTGGAGAAGCAGATGTGAGCGCTGCAAAACGTAGCTAAAATGCGACAATTTCTTTGCCTTTTTCGTGATTTTCAACACACGGAAAGCAAACAGAACACATTTTCTCACAAGATTACTTATTTTTAGAATAAATGTTGCTGATATTGGTATAAAACGTGAAAACATTACGTAGAATGGGTCTGTGGGAGACCATTGGTAAATATTTCTCCACATGACATGGGACATAAAATGGGATATTTTACATCGCTGGGGAAGTATGAAAACTGAAACGAGTCCATGGGCTAAAGACCTACACTATTACAAATCTATTATGGGTCAGAAAGAGAAAATTCTCCACAAGTCTAAGGGGGAAAGAGTTAATAATATTGAAGCTCAACAGGATATAGAACAATAACATTAATTATTAGATATAATAACTCTAACTTCGACTTTTTGAACTACATGTAGTAGATGTACCTGATGGAGAACTTTCGGGAATGTATTGAGGGTCGTTGAAGTCATCTTCTTCACCACTCAACTGGCCAAGTGTCTGAAAAGGGCTTCTTGCTGATGCGGTAATACCTGGCTTCCGTATTTTGTCTGGAGGTTCAGCTGGGTTGAAAATAAGAAAAACACATCCAGCACAGAGACCTAAATGTTATATCATGACAGTGCTTACTTATGACAGGACAGTCTCAATACTCTTGTTTATCAATATCTATGTAGTTTGTAATCAACGTTGTACCCAGAAATTATATTGCCTCGAAAGATGAAAGCATGTCGATGGTCTCTGCAGTAGATTCCACTTCAGCTGGTGTATTTTGTCAAGTGAAATAGCTTGGACTCTATATTGTTTTTGAGCTGTGACTAATATCAGAGGGTAATCTTCAGGGCTGGTCCACCAAAAAAAATGTCTGGGAGGGGCGGAAGGCAAGTTTCTGTCAGACCCACCACTCACGTAATAGAATTTACTTCAATGCACATGACCCATAAAATAGAATTTTCAGAAACTCCCACCACCCACGTAATTTAATTGCAGATCACAAAAACATGTAGTCCAGTCCTTTACCTGTTTCACTCAACTGGTACCTCAAATTTTGTCAATACAAAACTGGTACAAGCAACATTGTCAACTAAAAAACGTCAGACTTGATGAATTGGATGGGTGACATTTTTCCTACCATAGTTAGTTCCCTGGTTACCTCGTTTATGTATTCTGGGTTTTGTAAAACGCAATATCAACTTGAACTGGAACTGGATTTTTTTCAAGAACCCCATATTGGAACATACAACCAAAACATCGTCTCCGAATCGATGGAGATTAGCATAATAAATTAACTGGAACATCATTTGTGTCTAATTTGCGCCTACTTGCCTCTGGAGAGAAAATATGGTAACTGGAGCAATCCATTCCAGATACTCTTTTTCAACTCGTGATCCAACTTTTGCATATCTGCGCAAGAACTGCTCAGTGTGCACTGTGGTGCGCATCCATTAGCGGGAAAGTCAACACGAGTGGAAACATTTGGCAGGAGATAGGGATTTTTTGATAAATTTGATAAATAAATCACTAGATATCCTGAAATATGCAAATCACATGCAAATGTGTGAATCAGACTTTTAATGCCTGCATGGGGCTGCAACAATCTTTAGAAAGTCAATCTCTGAGTACTCTTCAAGCAGATACCATTGACAAAATCTTTCCTGTGACCCGACCGGACATTGAAACCTGCTCTCCCACATTATTTACCTTTGAAGCTGGGGAACGCAGGCCGATTTCCTTTTTCGTTTACTCACATCACCTGAAAGTTTATTATAAAATTTAATATTATCAATAACACAGAACGTCCTGAAAATGAGAAAAAGAACACATCCAGCACAGAGACCTAAATGTTATATCTTGACAGTGCTTACTTATGACAGGACAGTCTCAATACTGTCATATTTATATTGCTGCCTGAAGCACCATACCATTGACAAACATGGAATATCAACCAGTCTTTGATCTATCAAACGCCGGTTGTTGACAAAGAAGTGTCAAGTTCCATTTTTTAGTTTTTAGTAGGACCGAAATTGCTTGCAAGGTGAATGTTTCACAGCTCAGTCACTATAGTGTGGTTGAGACCGAAATAGGTGCATGGAGACAAGTTAAATCCGCCACAATGAACAGCACAATGACTTGCTTTATATACGACAATGTTAGTAATGTTAAAGCACAATGCTTATTGATTAGAGTGCCAATATCATTGTCCGCTGTAGCCTGTAATGCTGTCTGAAAATGATCAATATGTTGATAAGTACATGTAACAAATGTGGCTTTAAGAACTTTTAAAACTTTTTGTAAATAAGTAGAAAACAAGTGAAAATAAGACAGGTGCCAGACCTGGAGGTAAAATTGTTTTTTTCATATTAGGACATTAATGAAGCTTTATCATGTTTGACGGATTATACAATTCTGGTTTTTGGAATTCTGTATTTACAGAAACCGATGCAGCATTACAAAATACACCTCTACTTACAACAAAGTATGGTATAATGTCTGATGCTGAAGAATGACAGGAATCTTCTTGAATCGTGTGTAACCTCCCAATGGGTGTGGCAGTAACACAATTTCCATCTATAGTTGCCCAATTAACAGTCTGAAATGTGAAAGATGGTTAGATAATGTCATTATAGATGAAGTAAAAACTTAGATAAAATGAACTAAAACCGTTTTGTACATTAGGCCGAAAGTGAAATAGCTTTCTTCCATCAATGGACGTACCAATTCAAATGTCAGAATAAAGTGGAAAATTTTGCGGCCAAAGCAAGTGTCCTCCCACCCACAATTTGAGAATGGTTCAACATCAAAACATATGCACAGACGGACAGATCCCAAACTCGAAGACCATAATGATAAGCTTCACACCAAATTTGGTTGGATTTGGTTAAGGAGATATCCTGAGATAAATCTCCATGAGCAATACGATGAAAATAACACCAAAAAAACTAACGCATGGACACAAACATGATTGAGGGACAAACCCAATATTAAAGCAGACTGTTGGTTAACTGAACAAGTGCGATGTAAACCCGTGATATAGAGCAAATTCCTCTTTCCATCATGGCAATTACAGTCATGGTACAAACCATGCTGTCTACCCAATTGGGGAACACTTAAGGCTCTCATAGAGAAGCATTTTCCAAATATGGTTGAATTTGTATCAGTAGTTCCGGAGATACAGGTATCTTGCAGACAAACACTTTACGGCATGAAGATGTTTGACCAAACCAAATACAACAAGAGCCCAAGGGGCTTCAATATACGCCTGTATATTTGGAATTACAATAACATTGGTCAAAATTTGAAGGTTGTTTAATAACCTTGATTCCAATTGGCAGCTAGCAATCCAGAGAAAGGTCTACAATTGTGTGCTTCTGAGAACGAAACATACATCACATCTAAAATTAAATGATAATCTGAGCTTAACTCTTGGAAACTAGTTGACCTTGGAGCAAAAACCGAGAACTCACATATCCCCCACTGAAATCGACAATACTCAAACATAAGAAAACAGTAGTTTTCCTGCAAATGGATTTCTTTCAGAGGACAAAATTTGTCATGACGGAAGAAGAAATTGATGAAGTAAACTTTTGTTCTTGAGTTGATAAACAGGTATGAAGATCATAAAGGACCCCTCTCCCCGTTAAATTAGTAAATGTATGATTTTTATTTCACAACAGTTTAACTGCAGCTGTTTCAAAAATGGGAGACAACTTCACAGGACATGTAGGGAGAGAACTCTGAATATTCCAGGAGTGACGCATATAGTCAGCCAAACTTGATTCGGTTTTGGAGTACTGTGACCTTGACCTTTGACAAATTGGTGTATGGCTTCTCTTCGCCATGCCAGTAAGGTATTTGATACCATTCCATACCTTGAAACCAGAGATATCGCATAGACATCAAATGTTAATGAATGAATGGACAGAACGCAACATCGCAGAACAAGACCTCGTCTTCAACATGCATATGAAAATATGACTTAATGATTTCCTGATTTTGGAGTGACATCGACCTTTGACCTTGACGTCAATTTTGGTACATGGCACATCGTCTTCCATCAATGTATTAAAGAACGCAACAAAAATCATGATCTTTATGAATTTCATGATTTTAGGGGTCATAATGACCTTGACTTTCGGCCTTGACCTACATTTTGGTACGTGACACATGTCCCCCTAAAGTATCTTCTGACACGAACAAAAGTCACTTTCAAAGATTTCTTGATTCTGGAGTCACAGTGATCTTAACTATTGACCTTGACCTCAATTTTCGTACATGACAAACCATCTCCACGTAATTTCTCAATGGACACAAAAAATCATGATTTTTAACAATTTCACGATTTTGGAGTCACAGTGACCTTGACCTACATTTTGGTATGTGACACATCCTGTCCCCTTAATGTATCTACTGACAAAACAAATGCTATTTTTTCCTGATTGAGGGGTCACAGTAGTGACCTTTGATCTTGACCTATTTTTAGGTATCTGACACTCCATTTCCCCCTAATGAATCCACTCAACAAAAATTAGTAAATTTTAATGATTTCCTGATGTTAGGTCACACTGACATTTGCCCTTGATTTTGGTGTCACAGTGTTCTTGACTATTGACCTGGATCTAAATTTTGGTACATGACAAAACAGCTACCCGTAAGTTCTCAATGGACTCAAAAAATCATGAATTTGAACAATTTCATGATTTTGGGTCAGAGTGACCTTGACCTACATTTGACATGTGACACATTGTGTCCCCCTAATGTATCTACTGACACAAACAAATGTTACTTGTAATAATTTCCTGATCTTTGGGTCACTTTGACCTTGACCTTGACACCTCATTTCCGCCTTTTGAATTCACTCACAACAAAACTAGAAATTTTTAATGATTTCCTGGTTTGACCTCTGACCTTGACCTACATTTGGTATGCTACATTTGGTATACAACACATCATTCTCTCCTAGGGCATCCACTCACCAAAAATTAGAACTATAGATAGAAAACTGTCAATGATCAATGATTTCCTGATTTTATGCAACAGTGACCTTGACCTCTGACCTCTACCTCAATTTTGGTATGTGACATATCGTCCCCACATAACGTATCCACTCACAAAAAATTGCAACTGTGGATAGAAAACGTTCACAGATATAGACCGGACACGAACACTTCTGTGATTTCCTGTTGACAAACATTACCGCCAGTTAATAGGTACAGCAATGGGCGCAAACTTAGAATACTTAGAAAACAAACTATCCGACCAACTGGAAAATAATTTCGACACTGACGTAAAAGAAACAATTGAATCATCTTTCAAACGATTTTTTTTCTTCATCTGGAATAATCGCTTTCGTGACTCCAAACATTAAATTCACCAGAGAAAGAAGTGCTGATCAAATCTCATTCTTTGATGTTTTGTTAAAAAGAGAACGCAAGAAAATCATAACCGAAATCTTCTTCAAAGCGACCAACACAAAACAGTATTTGTCTTATACCTCATGCCATCTTCGTCAAACAAAGAACCAGGTACCTTTCACACTTGCGAGGAGAATAAGCACTATTGTTACTGAGAGTGACTTACGCATTGAACGCCTGCTATACAGGACTTGAGAAAGTCTACAATAGACAGCCCAAATCAAAATTTAACCACTTTTATCAACACGTTCAATCCCAATAATGTCAATTTTTCCCGCTGTTATTAAGGATGATCTTAACCTACGTGAATCAAACGAAGGACTCCTGAAAGCTTGTGTAGGGTTCAAGTTATAAAAGGAAAACGACAGACATCCAACCGTAAAAACTTCTGACTTCTGCCAAATTCACACCAAATAATCAAACGTTCTCAGTATCTAAATGTGGAAAACCGACCTGCAAGTGCTGTACAAACATTATTGCTGGGTCTACTTTTCTGTTTCGCCATACGAATACAAATTTCAAGGTTACTAGCAGTGTGAGCAGCAATTCACAAAATGTACTGCATGTTATTGCATGCAATGGATGTGACAAAACATGCATTGGGGAAACGGGGGATGTACTCAGAAACAGAATAAGAGTCCATTGACAACAGATAAAGACACACCTTCGTTAAGGCATCTTAAGGTTAGCAAACATATTGCAGAATGTGCTAGCGATCTTGAAACGAAATTTAGTATTTTTCCGTTTTATAAAATGAAATCCGATGATACAGTCAGGCGACAGACAAAGGAACAGTACTTCATTCAGAAGCTCAAATGTGAATTAAACTTTAATAATGTGAAATAATACCTTTATTGATATATGAACTGTGGAATTGAAACAATTATTTCTTTTATGCATTCATCGACTGAAAAAGGAGATGTCAGACAACTGTCGGTAAAAACTAGCCATGTATTTATCAAGTCTGGACTTGTCAGGCAATACTACCTCAACGCACATGTCATCTAATGTTCAACTTCATAGCAATGCAGCCAATTGTTTAGTTTTTGTTCTGTAGAATATATCATTGTCGGATTATACCAAACTGTTTTACGTCTGTTCAACTCCATTATATTGTAAATATGTATGTCTCCTGTGTCTAATTTGTATACAAAAATGCGTCTTAACATGTTCAACTGCAAGACAACTATGTATATAGCCTCACACATGAATAAATATATTATTGTTATTGAAAAGTCCTTAAAATGGACGAAACCGCTTTAGCAGTACAATATACAGTTTAGCTCAAAACTCTACATTTTGTGTAGTTTTAGTTGAAAACAGCATTCTTCGTTATTGCACAGGTTTATGATCAAGTTCAATATTTACATCATTTTCATTATTTACACCATTAGAAACTTCAAATTTTATTGCAAAGTATATTTACAACTTCTTTGAAAAACGAGAAACGGTAACACTAAAAATTACTATTCATCAGTCGTGTTTGTGCTCTATATCGCATCCGTTTGTATTCTGGTCATACATCATACAAGCAGAAGTTCATTTCTGATATAAGTAATGGGAAACATAAAATTGACTACTTGTACGAGTGGTCTCCCCAATATGTTGGTTGCTTCTTTGGCTATTATATGTTGATCTTAATATTCTGGGGAGGAGTTGTCTCCCCCCACCCCCACCTTGTATTCGGTCCATTCTGGATGTTTAATTGAATTGAATTTTTACTTAGTGTATCGGGTATATCTACCATACTACTTCAGTTTATTATATTACGTGTACCGAAACACGGAAATTAATTACCCCACAAATATGACACTGGGTGAACATCATTTATTTTGGCACCTCTATTGTGTTTATTATATGTAAATGCAGGACTGTGGTGAGTAAATTGCTGAATGCGACGTTAAGCCTAAATTCTCTCTCTCTCTCTCTGTGGTGAGTAATGACACAAAGGTAGCTCTATCCGCAGATGATTCCAAGTGTATCAAGGAAATTAAGGGAACAACCGATTGCGTGCATCTCCAAACAGTCATCAACGAATTAGTGAACTGCAGTATTTTGTCCGTCAATGGAAAACGAAATCCTACAGTGTTTAATGGTCACGTCCAATTAATAGAGGCACTTCCTCGATGCCTTCGAGATGGATCGAGAAATGTTATAACTGAAACAAGGAGGGCAGAACCGAGAGCCCTGGCGGTTTCTCCCGGTGTGCTCCCGGTTCTATCTTGATCGAAACGTCCCGGTTTTCGAGATTGTTACGAAATTGATCGGTAATCTCGAAGGGTTTCCCGGTTTCTATATGTCCGTATTTTGTTGCCAATGATTTGGTCGTTTCTTAGCTTCTCATGCGATGAGAGCGTGGCGCTCGTCGTATATGTATATCGTTGTCCAAAATAGAATCCAGACAACGGATTTTCTTTTAAAAGCTGTTTATCATGTTATTGCCTTTAATCGATACATTCCTATCCTGATATTTCCAGAATGCAATTGAAAGAAAATGTTTCATTTATCTATATAAATTATGAATATATATATGAATAATGATTGAATATATCTGACTAGTATAGGAACCGGAATAAATGAAACATCAACTGGATTTGATCTGAATAATAATGATATGGAAGCATGCCTTAATCATTGTTCGATAACATTATTTTCGACCAAACATGTATTGTTTCAACCGATAAATGAGAGTTTGACCGGTGTACTAACCTCGGTGTGTAACTTGTTTTATAATTAAGTAGTATTCATTGCAGTTTCTGTTTGCCTGAGAATTACTTCCGTGTGACATAGTTCAAATAAGGAGATTATATCAACAAA
Source organism: Hanleya hanleyi (assembly GCA_036873755.1). Lineage (NCBI taxonomy): Eukaryota > Metazoa > Mollusca > Polyplacophora > Lepidopleurida > Hanleyidae > Hanleya > Hanleya hanleyi. The sequence goes on from JAVTVY010017990.1 coordinate 66,796, forward strand.
GTTTATTTTTGATATAAGCTTGCCTGGAAGAGGTTTATACCGGAAATACTGACAATCTGAACTAAAGGTGCTAATAAATCACACCACATCGCTCTGCAAAAAACCGTCGGCACGAAACAACAGCGAAGGGAGAGGGTTAATTTCTTTGGCTGGCTTGACAATATATTCACTTTTCTATTATGTATTGCTGATTTCATGTGTCCAGCAAATTAACCAAATAATGAAAGTAATTACCTCCCGATTCAGGGTACAATCACGTATTAGACCAACGGTCCCATACATTTTACTATCAACGATACCGAATGTTGTCTGTTCGAACGGGTGACAGGGAATGCTCAAACACTTCGATCGAGCGTTTATGTTTATATTCTCCGGTTTTCACTCATGTGATCGTCAAAAGCCACTGTATACCGGAAAATCTCTTATTCTATTTATTCTGGACTTGCAATTCAATGCGCAGTTCCTTGACGTATCTAATAAAGTAATTCAGATTCTAAATACAGCATCGAAATTAAGTTATGTTGATTAATGATGTGCCAGCTTATACAATTCAGTTGGCGATGTTTGTTTCTTTTCATACATAACGTGTAGAGAAATTGCACTGTCAGGACAAGTATGCGACTACAGATGTACAGATAGATGAAATAACAAAATGATATTAATTGGTTCTTGTTCCTCATCCTTCTATTAATGCATATGTACTCGCCAACATTAATCTAGCAGCAACAGAGAAGTATGTATATAGCGAGCATACGCCTTCCAAATGATTCAAACTTTCATTTGAAGGAATCTCGATTCCATTCTCCAAGCAAGTCGAATTATTTCAAGGAGGATCAAGATGGACTTTTGCTTCGAGAGAAAAAGGGACCCATCGAGACGAGATATTTATCGGTTTTAAGCGTTTATCGAAAAACCGTCTGGTTCGATTGGACGTGAACCCTCAGACCTACCTGGCCTGAGTGGGGGGGGGGACAAACTTTCTGCGCTATCTCCCGAACGACAGAAAATGGAGACCTGAAACTCCGTGACTTTTTAGCTTATCTTATTGGGGTCCTTTTTTGCATAACCCATTGAGCAGAGGATCATGGGTAAATTCAAGATGGCGGCCACATGGGGTACCAGAAAAGTGATGTTTTTCGTCAAAATTCCTGCTTTTCCGTGAGGAAAAGTGGGCGAAAACTATTTTATTTCACATCATATTAATATTTACTAATTTATCATGCAGCTTTTGCGAAGAAATTGCATAAATAAAAAATTCGGAAAATCTGACCGAAAAATCGAGCAAAAATGACGTTACTGTGACGCCATCAAAGCGGCCATCTTGGGTTTTTTTTTACATTTTCTGGTACAAGGGTATAGTGTGGTAAGTTTCAGCTCCCTATCTCAAGGGGTAAGGAAAACAATTAGGGGGCCATTTTGCCCCCCCCCCCCTCCCCGACCTGGACAGGTCCCAAAAAGCTCAGGCCAGATAGGGTTAGATACGCCATTAATGGAAAAGTCACGGAGATTGTGAACAGCATTAGAGATCTTGTTGTTCTTGTCTCGTCCAATTTATCTTGGGACCATCATGTAAACGTATTTGCGAGTAGAGCTAACCGCATGCTTGGTGTAATCCAAAGCACATGCGACATGCGGTCAGTCTTATTCAACCAAGTCTAAATCTCTGTTGTATATATCGCTCGTCAGGAGCATTTTATGACATTCAACTCTTCTTGGGCAGTTTGTATCAAAAAAGTCTCTACTGCGTCTTGAAGGAAAACAGAGGAGAGAAACCAAAAACATCATTGGTTACCGTGAGAGCCGGGGTATTAAAACTCCTCTAAATTACCAGTTCCATGTGTTTGGGGAAATGTTATCCGGGTGTAAATATTCACAATTGTGTTTTATTTAAGTCAAGGAATGCATTGAAAATACCAAAATTTGAAACAGAAAATCTTCGAAGTCCAATTTTTTTGCATTTTCTGGTAGAGGTTAACACAAAAGCATAGTGTGGTGAGATTCCGCTTCCTAGCTGAAGGAGTAAGAATAATGCCTCCTCGCCAGGCCTGGACAGATCACAAAAAGCCCAGATCAGGCAAGGTGAAATGTGATTGGCCAGAACTTGATAAGTGTTAATACAAATGTATCAAATGTTATCCCGGATACACGTCTTCCAATCAAACAGTTGATCACAGCACCTCTCATAATTCCATGTTTTAGTTCAGTGAGTACCAATGTTGAATTATATGTGTTGTAATTTTGCTACATGTATGCGGTCAACACATTGGATTGTGGGGTCATATGACTTCTTGTCAGTACCTCTGCATCTTTTTCCATCACCTTTATATGTCCCACAGTGTCAGTGTATATATACAATATTGTAGAGTATCCATGCTAAAGTTTGTACGAAAAAGCAAAAAAAAGATAAAAGCCCAACTTTCAACGTCAATCAATGCTGTTATACGTCATTTTTGACTCGTAAGTGTCAAAACTGTGGAAGAAATGTGGTCAGCGGTATGTTTGCAAGATAACACAAAAACTCCATCTGAGAGTGAACGGTTACAGAAAAAAAAGATTAGGAAAAGCAATTGCTCATAGGCAAACATTTTTCTGACCCCAACCATGACTGGGACAACTTCAGTATCCAGATTATAGACATAATTGGGAGTAAAATCCGAGAGCGGGCACTGCTCTGGATGCTGGATCTTTGCTCAGTGTTTTCGTATGGTTTAAATGATAATGTCAAAGGGTTCGGCAATGTTAAAACCGCCATTCTAATGTATCCAATATTACACAGGTACTTAAGGATAGCTATCCCCTTAGAGGGGCAAAACTGGTCATTTTTTTAATTATTTCTGCATTCAAATATTCACTATTTCCTCTAACATTTGGTGGAAAAATGAAATCAAAATTATAAATAGAAGTGCTTCAATATTAGGTTTGAAAATTTAGTTTCCGAGGCACTAGAACAATTAAACAGATTGCCTTAGCTTGGGCTTGGCTACTATTATTTTTGTCTGTTAAATTTCCCTTTCCAAATCTCATTTCCGCAGTATTATGGTAAGCTAATTATCTATTAGTCCTACTTATTTACAGTAATCTACCCCCTGCAGATCAAAATCATGCAAACATCCGTATTTTTGTTTCTAAGTATAACAGTGACACTTCACTCAGACACCCGCCGTGAAGTGACCTACACAGGTGTAAACAATTCTCAGCTGAACAAGTATTAACAAGTTTTTAAAGTTTAAATCGGACTTTAAACCGCCTTGATGAAAAAAACAAAGTGTAACAGTTATCCAGAATAAACCGGAATTCGAGTAGGTCCCATTAGACAGATTAAAAATGTATTTGACAATTGAATTCAAGCAAAAAATTTTGATTAATTCATCAGATGTATAGCTGGATACATTTTGCCCGATTTCTAGACTTTCATTTTTGCACAAAATCCGAGATTTAAACGTTTATTTCTCGAAAAGTATCCATGCTACGCATTTGAAATTTGGCATACTTGTTACTTATAAGGTGATCTAGTGAACCTTATCTCACTTTTTGTAAGTTCGAATTAGTTTTTTAATTATTCAACTTTTAAGACAAACGCCCGTAAAATAGTACGTTTTTTTCAATTTATTTTAGTAAAATAGCTGTAAAAACAAAACCAGGCAAAAATAAAAAAACGACATAGGGTTTACTAGTTCGAATTGTCTCCTATCAAGGTATACCATCAAACTTGAAACAAGACCAACAGTTTTCATGAAATTTCAATAGAAAAATGGACGCTATTGTTTTTATTTTAATTTGTTTAAATTTGAATATTTTCTACACAGTAGCAGCGTCGGTTATACACATCATATAGTTGGAATCCCTACGATATACGCTTTCATAAAATATATAGTTTATGATGGTTATCTTGTATATTTATTGATACAGACGACAAATTGTCACGGGGGTGCAAAAACTGCCTCTAAGCGGATAGATATCCTTAAGCCCCACCAACGGAAACATCGCAGCCATGGTTAGAGAATGTTTACTGGTGCATTGATTCACGATCACATCACTTTAAATTATTTAGTGGGTTTAACTAACACACCCAACAGTATACATAGCTTGTGTACAGTCCCGTATAGGTAATCTCTGAGAGTTTTAAATCGTATTGCCATAGATATACAACGATTTGTGTCTTCAGGTAATATTATACCACCCACAATCACTAAAGTTTGTCAAGATATAGAGTATTTCGACTGTATCGTCGAGTGAACATAAACGAAACATCCAAAGACCGACTTCTCTTGCAAGTCAATTACTTGGATAAAGGACTGGACATTATGAATTTACCACGAATCTTGAATGAACCAGAGGTACGCAGCGCTTTCCCAAACTATTTTAAGCTCACAGAACCTCCTTGCGTTTCATGTAAGTATAATACATCTACAGCCACCAAAATATTTAATTACTCTAATGCTGCCAAGGAGTTTAACTGGAACTATATTGTGAACCATCGAGCTTTATCTATACACCATGCTAGCAACGTGTGAATGGTGACCTTGATATAGTAACTGATACGGACCTAAAAACACTCTTGATGAAGGGACCTAAATACAGAGAGCTGAGAAAAAAATAAACCAGAAGGCGGACCAGTAGATAGTCCTGACTATACTGGAAGAGTATGTTATTGAGTGGTTAGAGCGAGAAAAAGTTGAACCTATAGTACTCTCTGGCTGGAACAAGGTCGTTGAAGGAATCCGCCATAATGACGGTAGTACCCTTCCCCAAGCAAAACATGTACTGAGAAACCTGTTTCGTCAGTCCCAGCAGACAAAGCTCCAAATAGTATAATATTCATATGTAAATATTACTTTTCCAGGTACTGGTTAAGGAATTGAGTATCAACACACTATCGCTGACACGTCTACTTACTCTCAAACAGCTTTTACTCTGGAAGATTTATTTAAAAATCACAAAATGTTTCTCAAGGAAAGAGGTATTTGTCTTCCAATTACTCATAATGATATACCGAAAGTATACTGGACTCCCAAAATGCATAAATCGCCATACAAAGCAAGATTTATAGCTGGTTCCAAAAGATGCATTACCAATCTTTCGGAAGGGTATCGCGCCACTATTTCTAAGAACTCTGGCATTGGATGTAGGTGGATATTAAAGACACTCAAAATGTCTTACGGAAGAACTTGACGCTGATGGTCAAATGCCGTACAGACATGTATCCACATGGGATTCCTCGACTCTCTATACTACAATCCCTCATCGGGAACTTATTTTCCGTCTGAGTACATTAGGGGGTCTTCGGTGGCCGAAAGGTCTATGGTGCTTCGCTGGTGTGCTAGCCTCACACCGCTGAACCGGACGGGTTCGAGCCCAGCTGATCCATGTGTAGAAGTTTATCAGTTACTTGCCGACGGGCGGTGGTTCTCTCCGGGTACTCCGGCTTCCTCCACCAACCAAACTGACTGTCTCCATATGAGTGAAACAAACTTGAGTGTGACATTTAGCCAAATCCCCCCCCCCCCCTTAGTTCATTAATAGTATCGATGTTCAAGAAAACTGATCGCCGATATATTAAAGAATTATTTAGCTCTACTACATACAAGGGATATCATTCATGGGATGTTTCTTTGTTTACACAGTTGCTCGAATTTCTCATTAATGAAATTTGGCAATACAATATATTAGCAGCATATAGGTATTCCAATGGGTACTAATTGTGCACCCCTTTCGGCAGACCTATATCCGTTCTCGCGTGAATACGACGCTTTCAAAAACAGATCATTTCAAAGCTTCCGGTATATATTCGCTCCCAATGTAGAAAACTTGCTCTTGAATCCTCCGAGACAGAGTAAGAGAACAAGTTTGGTGAAGTGAAACCTCAGCTACAGTTTAATGTTGCAGATTTTGAAAAAAAGTGTTATTGTCTCAAACACGCTATTAGCCTTCATAGAACTGAAAAGCAATCTGTAAATGTCGTAGACCTAGAGACAGACGTAACAATATATGGCATAATACCGATTTCTCGAATGAAAATATTGATAACCCGCTAAAACACTCATTTTAATATACTGAAAGCCGAAAGTTTTCTTTTCATATCAATGCAAGTGTCTAGGCCGTCATTCAATATTCATCCGTCGTCCATTAACAAATTCCTGCGTCCATACAGAAAAGCAATAATTTTAACGAAATATGACGAAAATATGACTTCTCTTCCTTTTGAAAAGAAATTTATCGAAAAGAGGTTTGCGCTGAGATAAACTGAACATTAGCACACCATTAAGACTCATTCGCGACGCAAGGTCTGGTCAATGCTGTTACAATTTTCTGCCAGAAAAGGTGCCGGTCCAGACTAGAGTCAGACCAATCAATGTAGACTTTGTCTCTCATCAACAACATCAGCCTGTTATTCATGTGTTCCTGTCGAATTTCCCCCAACTTTACTACGATCAAGATATTTTTTCCTTTTATCTAAACACATTGTTTGAGCCATGGTCAACTGCAATGTACACCAGTCGTGCCGGGCAAAGTTGTCGGATAAAATAGCAATAATTTTCCTACTGTATTTCAAATTTTCCATGAGATCATCGACTACATAGCCACCTGGAATGACGTCTCTGTCGAAGAGACATAGTTTGTACCCCTCTTGTTCTTCTACCCGGGGTACGAGTTCGTCTATCACCCAGTCTTGGTCCTCTGGGCTATACACAACGTAGGCATCATAGCAGTAAAGAGTGACGTCATCAAGTTCAGTATACTGATTCAACCTCGATCGACACAGGAGGTAAATATAGCGAATATGATTTTTGTATTTGAGGCCAATCATCACAGCTATAATTAATATGGCAACCAGGCCGCTTAGCGATGCACTGATAGAGATAAATATGTTTCCCTGCTCCTCATTGCAATCTTGTTCGGTGGGGTTGAACTGCAGTAATGGTATTTTTCTCCATTTAGGGGGAGTGGCACAAACATACTGATTCACATCGCCCAGGTCGATATTCGTCTCATTTATCCATTTCCTAAACCAGACAAGTCCACAAGTACATGACAATGGATTCAGGCCGAGATTCAGTTTTTCCAATC